>PVJD01008240.1:0-74673 GCA_004026545.1 Mormoops blainvillei | reverse complement strand
AAAGGAAAAAAAAGTTTTTATTCAAAGATGGAACGATTATCTACCTATAAAAGTCTAAAGAAACCACCATGAAAAACTAGCATAGTAAACTTATTCAATAAGGTTATAAATACAACATACAATTTTTGATTCCTCCTCTCGGGCTTATTCCCCGCAGAACCTCTCCCGCTGTCTTCACGGTAACGCACAATCCGAATGCTCAATTGGGGGGTGCAGAAGGCTTTTTGAGGCTTTTTTCCCTCCAAATACACGTGTATTTGGAGGGAAAAAAGTCTCAAAACCGTCTTGCCCGGCACTCGGGATATGTCGTTCCAGGGAGGCCTGCCCAGCTGCCTCCACGATTGATCTGGAATTACACTATTACTTGCTGGAAACTCCTAATAGATGTCCTAGTCCTCTCTGCTCATCGCCGCCTTGGGCGGTTTTTGCAGGGAGATCCTGTTTCCCTGTTTCTGACACCGTCCTCACCTGCAGGCCCTTAAAGGAACAATGACCGCTTGAATGGGAAAGGCTTCCGCCCTTCCTTCAAAGTCACCCGATATTCAAGGTTCCTGATCATATGTTATTTCTTCTCCGTCCAATTTGCTTGTCTCCTTACGCAAAGGCCTGCGTAGCGATGTAACCCCTGAGCCAGTTCGTGGTACTTTGCTCTGCTTTAATTCCACTAGCTTTCTTTGTCCCGTTTCCCCACACGACCCAAATCACACGGACGAACAAATTTGGATTTATGGCTAGGACATGTCTCCCTCCACCTAGATCCACTGACGACTCCCGCTTCTCATCCCCTCGGGATGGCCTTGGACATATCGGCCTTCATCTGCAAACTGAACTTTTGCTTCCTCCTCTCGGGCTTATTCCCCACATAATCTATCAGAGTGTTTCATTACAAGGCATAATCTGAGTGCTCCATTGGACCGCGTCAGTGTAGAGGTAATCAAGGCTGATACCAAAGATGAAATGTTATTTGCCCTGACTAATGCTGTAAATGCTTCTCTCCCACCTCTGTAAGCTCCTTCCTGCCAAATGTATACCAGACATCCCGATACCTTCCCCACTTGGCCATACATAAAAGGAGTGCAGGGCTATTGTTCTGGGTCCAGAATTTGAAGTCCTTCTCCTCTGGGCCCGTGCACGTAAGTCAAGATCGTTCTACTAAACCCCTCGGTGTCTGGTCGTTTCATTTTTCCGGAACATTTCCACTGAAATGTCTACTAATATCAGGTAGAGTAATCATGATTTAAAATGTAAAACAAACCTGTAGGTGCCCTGATATAACTTTACTTTCTCGATAGCTAAATAAAGACAATGTAAAAGCCAACCATAACACAGAAAGGAACCGCTTCATTTGTTAAGATGCAAAACATTGTAAAAGATTTCAGTATTTTTCTTTTCCTGACATCTGAATGTTATTATAGAATTATATATAACAACTAACTAAACATGACACTCACAAGCTGTTGGATAATATGTAATAATTATTGAAGGCCAGCTTCAGAACAACGTGCTTTAGAGGGTATAGTGTCCAGTTTCCTGAAGTGACAGTTTTAAGTATCTTAATAGCTAGAAGACAGTGAATTTCTGTCTGCATCATCATTTTTGGCACAAATTTATAGAAGTGACTTTCGAGATAGTCACCTAGGATGAATGCTATGGCACTTGGGGCAGCACTGGAGCACGGCAATGAGCAAATGTTGTGTGCACAGCACGACATAATGTGACCTTAATGGCAACTTGTGTGTAAGGACGATAAGAGATTCTCGAGTTACATGATGTGTGTTTTACTCCTATGACAAGGGAAAAGAGCTAACGACCACTGAACCCTTCCAAATGACAAAGCTAATATTTACTTATAAATTTAACTCTATAATGGCATTTTTAAAATACTTTTTCACTAACCAAGCAAATCTTTGTGTCATGAAATATTGTGGGTGCAATGTGTTGCTATTGAGATGAGTATCTGTCCACACATATATATTAAACTCACTCAGCAAAGGGGGGGCTGCATGGCCGAAGGAGTCCTTTCTCATGTTCTCACTAGAAAGTTCACTCTCTAACAAATTTAGCCTCCAAGGAAAATTTGTTTAAAACGGTGTAAATTGTGGAGCATAAATTATGCTTAGATAGTAGGATATTTATTTCAGGGGGTAAGGACTCCATTTTTCTTTGAGCTAAAAAGGATAATACATTAATACTTTCTCTTAGACCTTGTTTTTTAATATGTATTTTATTATATTTAAGTTTACTCTTTATTGTATTTTTTTCCATTCCCATTTACTCCCATTATACTCCCTTCCCTCCAGGAATCCCCACACTATTGTCCACGTCCATGAGTCCCTCTTCCCTTTTGCTCACTCCCTCTACTCCCTAGCACGCCCCGCAACTAGCTGTCATCTGCTCTCCGTCTACGAGTCTGTCTCTGTTGTGCTTCTTAATTCAATTTGTTCATTAGATTCCACATATAAGTGAAATCGTGTGGTATTTTTCTTTCTCTGACTGGTTTATTTCACTTAGCATAATGTTCTCCAGGTCCATCCACACTATTGCAAAGGTAAATTTTTCTTCTTTTTCACAGCTGAGTAAAATTCCAGTGTGTAAATGTCCCATAATTGTTTTATCCACTCATCTACTGATGAATATTCAGGCTGCTTCAATACCTTGATGATTGCAAATAACACTACAATGAACATAATGGTGCTTTCGTTCTTTTGAATTAGTGTTTTAGGTTTCTTTGGATATATTCCCAAAAGTGGGATCACTGGGTTAAAAGTCAGATACATTTTAAATTTTTTGGGATATCTCCATACTACTTTCTGCAGTGGCCACACCAGTCCGCATTCCCACCAACAGTACAAACAGGTTCCCTTTTCTCCACATCCTTGCCAGCACTTGTTATTTGTTGATTTATTGATGATAGCTCTTCAGACATGTGGGAGGTGGTGTCTCATTGTGGTTTTTATTTGCATTTCTCCAATGATTAGTGATGTCGAACATCTTATTATATGTGTATTGGCCATCTGTATGTCATCTTCAGAGAAGTTTCTATTCTGGTCCTTTGCCTATTTTTAATTGTTTTTTTTTCAGTTTTTTGGTGTTGTTTTGTAAGTATTTTATAAATTTTTATATTAACCCCTTATAAGATGTACTGGAGAATGCGTTCGCCTATTTTTTGGGATGTTTTTTGATTTCATTGATTATTTCATTTGCTGTGCAAAAGCTGTTTAGTTTAAGGTACTGCCATTTGTTTGTTTCTTCTTTTGTTTCCCTTGCCTGGGGAGATACATCTGATAAAAAATTTCTACTAGCAATGGCCTTTCACTTTTACTTAACTTCCAGTTCATCTGTTATAGAAAAATAACCCCCTTGTAGCATTACTTTCTAAGCAATCTGAATTCTTTTGAGAAATGTAGGCATTTGGTAATCTTTAGGAGGAAGTAATATGGATGCTTAAGAATTGGGGACCTGGAGTCATACAACTAACATTAAATTCTAGGTCTTCCAAATGTTATATCTGTGAATTTGAAGGTTATTTAACTTTTTCATTCCTCCATTTCCTTATATATAAAGTTAAAATATTCTTAGCATATAAGTCATAAACTACTAGACAGATCGAATATAATAGAACATGTAAAGCACTTTCAAACAAAACTATCACATAGGAAAGAATAAATACACATTTGTTTTTATTGACTAATTTTTGGTTATTTTATCATGATGTGTCATATATCAGATTCTTATGGAAATCAAAATTTAAAACATAAGGTAGACAATAGCATTCAAGTCTATTGTATTGAAATTATAGATTGGTGTAACTATTATGATAGTATCCAAGTTGAAAAGTTTAAACTATGATACCATTAATAACTATTCCTAAAATTCTGAAATTAGTTTTGAAACTGAGATGAAAATTAAGACAGGGTGAATGGGATAAGGGACGCGGAGTAGAGGGAAGGGTTGGTACTAGTAAAATAAGCTTCTAAAAACCTCCATTGCTACTATAAGTTTGTATGTGTTCCTCCTAAAATTACCAGAGCATACTGGACAGAAAATGTAAGAGATGTCTAAAGGATTTCAAGATATGAGGATGTGGCTATCCACCTGAGACAGCTGGGCAGGAAGAGAAGGAATACTTACCTTTGGAAAGAAACTGCTCTTCCAAGAATGGCAAGGTAAAACACTAACCTGCGTATTATAAGTGTGGGCCAAATATGAAACTCAATCTACACTCATTTTAAAAAGGATTTGATCCAAGGGAATTTCTTTCTGAGAATGTGAGGAAAACCTTGAGAATTAAGAAGCTCAAGAAGACAAGACAGCTGGCTAGAGGATGGAAATCCTCTATGCCACAGGGGCTATCATCAGAGAGATCCACAAGAGACTTCTGAAGATTTCACAACATCACCAAAGACCACAGAGTAAGCTTCAAATATCTGCCATCTTCAAAGAGATAAAGCCATCTTAACACAGTTTCAGTTAGGTGAGAACATCCTCTTTTCTCTCTCCAGGTACTGCAGTCCTACAGGTATTAGTCATTGCACTGAGTGAATGGATGAGTGTAGAATAAAGAAGGCCAAACACACCTTGTAAAGTCAGGTAACCACCAGCAGCCAAGATCTAGATGAAAAGAGGGTGTGGGGAAAGACTTGCTCTTGAATAAAGAGTGAAATGTTATATACATTGGAAGCAACATTCTACTTTGGAAATCAAAACTTTATTTTGTGAATAAAATTACCCTTGATCTTCTATTATTGAAGAGTGTGAAAAATCATGAGGGTTGCCAGGGTTGTCGTTAGTGACTAAAGAAAATTGTTTCCCCACCTGAGGGATAGTGGGAGACAAAATTATAGTTGCATTTTGATTACACCACACTACTTGCTCTTTGTTCAAATCTACAAGTTTCACTAATATTAATGATATTGTCATGGACAAGTATTCCTTGGCTCTCCCTTTTCCTCTCCTCCCTCCACATGACCCTGATTGTACAAGTTTCACTAATATTAATGATATTGTCATGGACAAGTATTCCTTGGCTCTCCCTTTTCCTCTCCTCCCTCCACATGACCCTGATTGTGTGTGTGTGTGGGGAGGGGGTTGCCCCATTCCCATGCTTATCCATGTTATTATTGTGAATATTATTCACCTTCAAGAATGTGACATGATTGTCTTAAGTCAATCAAACTATTACATCTTTCTAGTCATTGAAAACAAAAACAAAACGGATTATGATTGGAGTTCTTAGGAAATGCATCTACACCACAGATGGTAAAATTAGAGACCTAGGACTTTCCTCCAGGTAAATGATGACAAGGGAGAATGTGGAGTATGAAACTGCTGTAGAAACTTAGCTAACACACTAGGGAGTCCTTAGCTGGGTAACATGGGACAAAGCTACCAAAGGAGGTAGGCATTGTTTAAGCTCCTATAGAGAGGTTAAGTGAAGCTGGGTCTCTTGACACTTTAGACAACTGAAGCACTAAATTTTATTTCTTGTTTAATCCAGTTTTAGTTATTCTGGTGTCATTTGAAACACAAAATTCCCTGATAAAGAATTTAAGATTTTTGATGCCTCAATGTAAACTGAATAATTTTTAACAAATATATTTTTAAAGATCTTTCTTTTCCAGACAAATTGAAGCTGTTAAAATAAGAGTTTAGTTTCCCAAAGCTTCTATGTTTAGATGCATAGGTCTTGAATTATCTATTTCACTGCAAGTAATTCCTGTGATGTTAGAATAATGCCGTTTATATAATTTTTTAAGAATTAAAAAAAGAATATTATGATTTTAGCGTCATTAATAATCTTGCTTGAAAATGAATTCTATGCATATATGTGAGAAGAAAAGCAGTCATGTCTATGACAAATTAAAATTAGAGTCATATGTTAAACTAGTTCAAATAAACTTACAAAGGCAAATACAGTTTTATATAGATGAAATATATCTACCAAATCATTGAGATTAGAAGGGAGGACCTACTTTAATTTTATCCTCCACTAAGTGCCTGTATATTGTACAACTGTTTGAGTTGTCACATTTGACTTCCAGTCCTTTATTTCTTCTTCATTATAAAGTAATATAATTGCTAAATGTTTCTTAATTTTTGGATATCTTACTTGATCTTTGAAGTAATTATTTACTTAGTTATAATACACAACATATTAATATTAATCCTCAGAAATTATACTGGATTTCTTTCTGCCTTTTTTTAGACCTATCTCTGACCTCCGGTTCCTATAGCTTTAGAAAAATAAAACATTTTCTATTTTGCTCTTACAGTTGCTTTGTTTATCTCTACTTCCTGAAACAAACATTAGGCTGTAGCTTATGGTCCTTGAGGGGTAACTTATTCCAATTTCATGTCTGAATAAATAATGTATAGAGAATTTTAGTTTTTTTTAAGATTAATTTTTATATAGACTTTATTTTAATGGAAAGATATGAAGAATATAGCAACCCCCGCTGGTTTAATGAATAAATAAAAATGCCAATATCCTTTTTCTTAGGTTAGTAAGGTATAAATAACAGGATTTGAGAGAGCATTTTTTTAGGTTATTTTTAAAAATTCTTATTTATTAGGAAACTGAAATTCATTTGGACTTGTACACCAAAATGACCTATACATACTAACATCAATAACCCAGAAAAATAGTATACTGAGCTATTTGCTTGTCAGGGTCCATAACCTAGAGAAAAATGAGGTGCAGTAAGATCTGATTAAGAGGTAGCTCAAGAAAAGTATTTGTGAAATAGCCTCTGTATAAAACAATATAGCTTCTTGAACAGAAGGTCTAAAAATATAGTTTCAATTTTTATACCTGTATATCAAAATTTAGACATGAATATAAATCTAACACGTAGCTAAATTAAATATTGAGGTGCTCTTTGTTCTCCCTCTTTACCAATTCCTGGTTTAAAAAATATATAGCCCTGGTTCATGATTAAAATATAGGCTCATGGAAGCCAGAATTTTAACCGATATGATATTTAGGAGGTAATAAATATTCTTGTGGATCCTGAAATCAATATGGCTTTCGGGGCAATCATTAATGGGCTGACTCTAACAAGAGAAAATCGGGTAGTTCCTACTATTCCTGGAAGTTTTTGTTACCTATTGATACATACAAATTCTGCAGTTAGTGGCAACGTTCTAATTTTGAAACTTTAAAGCAAGAGTATTTCAACCCTCATGTGCAGTTTTTCCTCAAAAAATAAATAGATACCAAGTAACTGGTTATAACACTTTGGTTAAACAAATTCTATCTTCCATTTCTTCTATTATAATATTAAAAATAAAATTCCGATAATAAGAAAAAGGATAAATTATTAGAAGTAAATTAAACGTAGTGTTCTCAAGGTTTATTCATGTGACAGGATTTCCTTCCTTTTCAAGACCAAATAATATTCCTTGTGAAATACTTAACACTACTGAACTGTACACTTAAAAATGGTTAAGAAGGTAAATTTTTTGTGAACTATTTTTTACCACAATTAGACTCAAATACAAATTAATTAAATAAAAAATAAAGTTTTCAATAGTAAAACAGCAAAAGTGGTGAAGTTACTTTTTCACAAAGAAAATACGTAAAGGTTAAATGCAACATAAAAATGTTAAGACTTGTAGAAAACTCTATAATATAATACGTGAAGTCCTTAGAACAGCGACTGGCCTATTATACCAAGGTTAGATGGTATTATGAGTAAGATTTAGAACAGAAATGAGGGTAGGAGGATAATTTTTTTTAAATATAGAAAGTTTTGTGCCCAAATAACTAAGATTTAAGAAGATTTAAGGGTCTTAAAACACTGCAGGAAAAATACAAATTAGTATAAACGTCTAAGAAATATATTTGGTAGTGTTTCCAAACCCTTAAAAGTTTCTTTAGCTTTGATCTATTAATGTCATTGCAAACGATCTTTTTTGTTGTTGTTATTGAATTATTGGGTTGATATAGATGAATAAAATTATATAGGTTCCAGGCAGTTCTATAATACATCATCTATATATTGTGTTGCATGTTTACCACCATGAGTCATGTCTCCTCCCATGACCATTTATCCCCGCTTCACCCTATTCTGCCTCTGCCACCCCCCTTTCCTTCTGGTAATCATTATACTTGCCAGTGTCTATGAGGGTTCTTTTTTCTTTTCTTTTCTTTTCTTTTTTTGCTTAATCCATTCACCTTTTTTCATCAGCCCTTCAATCCCACCCACTCCCCACCAACAGCTCTCAGTCTTTTCTCTATATCTGTGAGTCTATTTATATTTATTTTGCTGGTTAGCTTATTTTGCTCAATAAATTCCACATAAAAGTTAAATCATGTGGTACTTGTCTTTCTCTGGCTTATTGCACTTAGCATAACACTCTTCAGGTCCATCCATACTGTCACAAAGGGTAAGATTTCCTTCTTTTTAAAGACCAAGCAGTATTCTATTGTGTAAATGTACCACAGCATTTTTTATTTACTCTTTATTGTATTTTTTCCATTATCATTTAGTCCCCTTATTCTCCCCTCCCCCCAGAAATCCCCACACTGTGGCCATGTGCATGAGTCTCTCTTCCCTTTAGCTCAATCCCTCTACCCTCTAGATCCCCCACAACTAACTGTCATCTGCTCTCCATTTATGAGTCTGTCTCTGTTTTATTTGTTAGTTCCATTTGTTCATTAGATTCCACATATAAGTGAAATCATATGGTATTTGTCTTTCTCCAATTGGTTTATTTCACTTGGTATAATATTTTCTAGGTCCATCCATACTGTTGTGAAGGGTAAATTTTTCTTTTTCACAGCCAAGTAGTATTCCATTGTGTAAATGTCCCATAATTGTTTTATCCATTCATCTATTGATGGACTCTTGGGCTACTTCCATATCTTGGTGATTGTAAATAATGCTGCAATGATGGATACTTATGTTGTTTTGAATTAATGTTTTGTGTTCCTTCAGATATATTTGCAGAAGTGAGACCGCTGGGTTAAAAGGCAGATCCATTTTCAATTTGCTGAGTTATCTCCATACTACTTTTCACAGTGGTTGCACCAGTCTGCATTCCCAGCAACAGTACAAATGGATTCCCCTTTCTCCACATCCTTGCCAGTACTTGTTATTTGTTGATTTATTGATGATAGCCATTCTGACAGGTGTGAGATGGTATTTCATTGTGATTTTATCCACTCATCTACTGATGCAAATAGCATAGCAATAAATATAGGGGTTCTTATATTCTTTTGAATTAGTGTTACAGGTTTCTTTGGGTACATTCCTAGAAGTGTAATCACTAGATCATAGCACAGTTCCATTTTTAATTTTATGAGGTAACATCATACTGCTTTCCACAGTGGTTGCACCAATCTGCACTCCCACCAGCAGTGCACGAGAATTCCTTTTTATCCACATCCTTACCAGCACTCGTTTGTTGATTTATTGATGATAGACATTCTGAAAGGTGTGAGGTGATATCTCACTGTGGTTTTAATTTACGTTTCCCTGGTGATTTGTGATGTTGAGTATCTTTTATATGTCTAATGGCCTTCTGAATGTCCTCTTTCAAGACGTGTCTATTCAGGTCATTTGCCCTTTTTTAAATTTGATTGTTTGTTTTTTAGGTGTTGAGTTGTATAGGTTCTTTACGAATTTTGGATATTAACCCCTTATCACATGTATCATTGTTAAATATGTTCTCCCATTCAGTGATTTTTTTCATTTTGTTGATAGTGTTTTGCTTTGCGAAATCTTTTTAGTTTGATGTAGTCCCTTTTGTTTATTATTTTCTGGTCTTTCCCTTACCCAAGAATATATATATTAAAAAATATTGCTGCAAGAAATACAAGATTTTAGTTCCTATGTTTTCTTCTAGGATTTTTACAGTTTTGAGTCTCACATTTATTTTTTTCAGCTTTTATTTATTTTTTATTTTTTTCCTTTACCATTCAGTCCCTTATACCTCCCTTTTCTCTGCAAGCACCACACTGCTGCCCATGTCCATGAGCCCTTTTTCCTCTTTTGTTCAATCCATTCACCCTCTAACCAACCCCGCTTAGCTGAGTCTTACATTTAAATCTTTAATTCTTTTTGAGTTTATTCTTGTTTATGGTTTAAGAAGGTAGTTTAGTTTCATTTTGTTTTTGCATATATCTGTCAAATTTTCCCAGCATCATTTATTAAATAGACTGTCTTTACACCATTGTATGTTTTTGCCTCTTTTGTGAAATATTAATTGAACATAAAGATGTGGATTTATTTCTGGGCTTTATTTTGTTCTATTGACCTATATGTCTGTGTTTCTGCCAGATCTATGCCATTTTGATTACTGTGGTCTTGTAGTATAGTTTGATAACAGGCAGTGTGATTCCTCGAAATCTGTTCTTATTTCTCAAGATTTCTGTGGCTATTTGAGGACTTTTGTGGTTCCATATGAATTGTTGGAGTATTTTTCTAGTTCCTTGAAATATGCCATTGGCATCTTGATAGAAATTGCATTGAATCTCTAGATTGCTTTGGGTAATATGGACATTTCAATGACATTAATTCTTCCTACCCATAAACATAATATATGCTTCCACTTATTTGTATCTTTTTCTATTTCTTTTTTCAACCTCTTACAGCTTTCTAAGTACAGGTCTTTTACATCTTTGGTTAAATTCATTCCTAGTTTGTTTTTTTGTGTGATGCATTTCTAAATGAGACTTTTTTTATCGGTGTATAAAAATGCAACTGAATTCTAGATATTTATTTGTATCCTACTACTTTCCTTAATTCATTTATCAGTTCTAGTAGTTTATAGTGGAGTCTTTAGGGTCATGTAGCTACAAATAATCGCAGTTTTATTTCTTATTTTCCTACTTGGATGTCTTTTTTTTAAATTATTTTATTGTATTTTTTCCATTACCATTTACCTCCCCATACCCTCTTCCACATCCATCTATTCCCCTCCCCCTTGCAATCACCACAGCGTTGTTCCTGTCCGTGAGTTCTTTCTCTTTTTTCTTTCCTTTTTACTCAATCCCTGTCCCCCAAGAGCCTTCAGCCAGCTCACTTTTTCTTGTTTGACAGCCGTGGCTAGGACATACTGTACTATGTTGAATAAGGGTGGTGATAGAGACACACTGCTAGAGAACAGGTTGAAAGCTGTCAGTGTGAGCTGGTTCAGGAAGTGTAGGGTTTGAACAAAAAAGGAAAAAAAATGCAAAGAACCCATGGACATGGTTGAGGATTTTTGGATATATGTTCATTAATGATACTGGCTTATAATTTTCTTTCTTTGTAGTGTATTTATCTGGTTTTAGAATAGAATAATAATAATTCTGACCTTCTAAAATGAGCTTGGGAGGCTTCCTTCTTATTGAATTTTTTGAAATAGTTTGAGAAGGATAGGTGTTAGCTCTTCTTTGAATATTTGATAAAATTCTCATAAAAAGCCATGTAGTCCCACATTTTTTATTATTGGGATTTTTTTTATTACTACTCAAATTCACTAGTTGTCATCTATCTTTTCAGATTTTCTGATTCTTTTTGATTCCTTTTTTCTTGATAAGTCTGATTGAAGATTTGTCAATCTTTTTTAACGAAGAACCTGCTCTTGGTTTCATTGATTTTTTTGTATCTTGTTAGACTCTATTTTGGGGTTTTTTTTCCTGCTCTGATATTTATTATTTTCTTTCTTTACTCAATTTGAGCTTTGTTTATTGTTCTTTTTCAAGTTCTGTTAAGTGTAAAGTCAGACTGTTTATTTATGATTTTTCTTGTTTGTTGAGATTGGCCTGCAGTGCTATGAATTTTTCTTTTAAGAATGATTTTGCTGTGCTCCACAAATTTTGGGTTGTTGTATTCTAATTTTAATTTGTTTCAAAATATCTTTTGATTTTTTTCTTCATCTTATTGTTAACCTATTCATTGTTTACTGTCATGTTATTTAGTCTCCATGTCTTTGTGGGTTTTTCATTTTTTCTCTTGTGATTGGTTTCTAGTTTTATGTCATTATGTTCAGAGACGATGCTTCATATGATTTTAATTTTCTTAAATTTATTGAGACTTCTTCTGTGTCCTAACAGACTGTCTAGCTTAGAATATGTTCCATGAGTACTTGAAAAGTATATATATTTTGATGCTTTTGGGTGAAATGTTGTGAGGTTATCAATTATATCCATTTGATCTGGTAATTTAAGGTGACCATTTTCTTGTTGACTTTCTGTCTGGAAGATCTACCCACTGATGTCAGTGGGGTGTTAAATTCCCCTAATCTAACTGTATTTCTTTCCATCTCTCCATTTATGTCCACCAAGACCTGCTTCACATATTTAGGTGCTCCTATTTTGGGTGCATAAATGTTTACTAAGGTTATATCCTCTTGTTGGATTGTTTCCTTTATCATTATGTAGTGTCCTTCTTTGTCTTTTACAGTAGCCTCAGTTTTAAAGTCTATTTTGTCAGATATGTGTTGCTACACAGCTTTGTTTTCTTTTTCATTTGCATGAAGTATGTTTTCCCATCCCTTTTAGTCTGTGCTTGTCTTTTGATCTGAGATAGGTCTCTTGGAGGCAGCATATACATGGGTCTTGTTTTATTAATCCATTCAGCTACCCTATGTCTTTTGGTTGGAGCACCAAAACCATTTATATTTAAGGTGATTATTAATAGATATGTATCTAGTGCCAATTTATTGTTTGACTGTTTTCCTCTGGGTTTTTTCTTTCTCTTTTTCTTCTTTTCCTCTCCTCATCTGCTTGTTCCCCTCCCTAATCCCTCTCCTCTTCCCACCCCTTCCCTTATTCCTCTTCCTCCTCCTCCTTCTCCTCCTCCTTCTTCTTGAATCAAGCCCTTTAACATTTGTTGCAGTATTGATTTAGTGTTACCAAACCCCTTCAGCTTTTTCTTGTCTGGGAAACTCATTTCCCCTTCTATTTTAGATGATAACCTCATTGGGTAAAGTGGCCTTGGTTGTAGGTCTTTGCTTTTCAACACCTTGAATATTTCATGTCATCCCCTTCTGGCCTGAAATGTTTCTGTTGAGTGCTCAGATGACAGTTTAATGGTGCTCCCTTGTAGGTAATACCTGCTTTCCTCTTGCAACATTTAGGATTCTCTCCTTGTCTTTAAGCCTCGTCATTTTGATTATGAGATGTCTTGGCATAGGCTTCTTTGGGCCCAACTTGTTTGGGACTCTGAGTTTCCTGGATTTGTGTGTCTTTTCTCTTCACCAGATTTGGGAGGTTTTCAGTCATTATTTCTTCAAATAGGTTATCTTTCCCTTGCACACTCTCTTCTCCTTCTGGTATTTCCATGATGAGGATGTTGTTATGCTTCACATTGTCCAAAATATTTCTTAAACTCTCCTCTTTTTTTAGATTCTTTTGTCTTTTTGCTGCTCTGCCTGGATGTTTTTTTCTGTCTTGTCTTCCAAATCACTGATTCGATCCTCTGCTTCATCTAACCTGCTGTATATTCTTGCCAGTGTATAATTTATTTCAAATACTCATTCTTTATTTCTGACTGGTCCTTTTTATGGTTTTTATGTCTTTTTTCATGCTGTTGAGTATCCTTATAATTATTACTCTAAACTCTATCTGATAAATTGCTTGCTTCCATTTCATTTAGTTCTTCTGACAAATTCTCTTGTTCTTTCATTTAGGGCTTGTTTCCTGGTGTTCCCATTCTGTCTGCTTCTCTGTATTTTCCACCTTAGTTGTTAAACTAATCAGTGATATAGCCTTAAATTGTAATCAGCAGCCTGGCTTAAGTTCCACAGGGTGGAGTAAAGTAATTCTTGTGGATAGGGGTATTGCTTCCCCTCAGGTTGATGCCACTTGAAAATGATTGTTCTGCCTAAGAAAGATCACTCCTGCAGTATGGGGAATCATTTAGCACAGGGATCCTGGTGGCTGTTCCTTCACTTCTCTCTTAGAGCCACACTCTAGACTCTCTTCAAGCATCTCTAGTCCACTCTGCCCTCCTTCTGCCTGAGCCCAGGGTAAGTGGCTGCAAACCAAATGGTATCCTTTAGCCCTTTAGAAGCCCTATGCATCTCCGCTCATATCTGTCTGGCAGACAGAAACCCTGCTGCTTTTCATAGCTGGATATTATCTGGGTTCCTTTGCAGCTCTGGTGTCGTAGGCTGGGGTTTAGACCGTACACTTCTCAGGGGGATCTCCTTCACTATTGAAATATCTCTCCAAACTTCAGCTGCTAGCCATGAGAGCCCAGTCAGCTCTCTCTCACCTCCTCCGCACTCCTTACCAGTCTCATTATGGTGAAGTGGTTTCTTCTGTCTGTCCTTGGTTATAAAGCTTCTCTCCAGGGAGTGTTCAGTTGGTTATTAAGGGTGCTTTCTCTACAACTTAGCTATAATTCTAGTTTGAGCCTGGGAGGAAGTTAGTGTGGCTTCCGCTTACTCTTTTGCCATCTTGGATATCTGTCTTGTGAAATAGATTATTAGAATACATTGGCACAGCACTTTATAAACTTTGGGCTTTTTTAAAAATTTATTTTTTATTATATATTTTTTTCCATTGCCATTTAGCCTGCTTGTACTCCCCACCCTCAAAACTTACTAAAGATCTATAAAGAACTATGACTTAATTTATGACTAGGGAATAAAATGTAGTCAAATGACTACTTTTAAGGAATTGAGTGGGTACATATGACAAAAAATGAAATTATTAATAATAAATTTCACACTTAAGAACAAAAATAGTACAGGCAGAGTGACATAAGGAAGGAAATTTTGATCTTTAAACTGAGGGTCAAACTTTACTTGCACAGGTTATGTTGGATTTTATTTCTGTATGCCTAATTTAATTAAAACAGCTAAATAATATATTTTTAATTCCCATGGAATAATTAACATTCAATTATCCTCAGTATATAAATCATTATCATTTTAAAATAATTTAAATTCTCAGCACAATAGGAAATAGTTTGAGATTCCTCAAAAAATGTTATTGACTTGAAATTGAGACAGTATAGGGGTGATACCTGAACTCCATCTTGACAGAAAGAACTCCATCTTAAAGGCCTGACTATGATTTCTTACTTTCAGTATAATTTCGTATTTGAAATTAACCAAACCACATCCTTAAAAGAGTGAATGTATGACAATATCATCCTTCATGTTCTTCAAAATAGTGTTTTGTCTATTAAATGGTAACTAGAATATGTGCACAAGTATTATTTTAAAAGCCCTTTGAGCGATCCATTGCCCATGGTATACATCTCTGACTACTTTGGAGATCAACCACCGCCACATGATGGTCACAAAGGACCACATCCTTACTCACTAGAACTCCTCTGGGAGCTCAGTTCACTTTTCTGGTCGACTCCCTTGTGCACAAGCTCTTATTAATAAGTAAGCTCTATCCGCTTAGTCTTGTGCTCAGTTCAGTGCTCATTTCTAACACAGCAAGACTCGAGAACCTGGCATTTAAAGTCCAGGAACAAAATGGTTAGAAAGTCTCTTTTTAAAAAATTTTTTAGCAATTTCTAATTCATTTTCCATGGAATCATCATCATGTTCCCAAAGACGATACCTCTGTATATAAGGACAAATCCAAAGCCAATTTACATTTGAAAGCATTGTTAGAACACATGGATAAGCACTGAGATCATTTTTATGTTATCTAACTACTAAGATACAAGTGTGTAAAAAATATTTGGAAATGCTGCTCTAAATTGCTTCTTTAAAGATATTTGAGACTATGTGCTGAAACCATGAGAACAAAACAGAAACAAGATGTCAGTGGAGGAAAACAAGCTTTCTACTTAAATAGGCTTCTAGTGTTGTCTTTTTTTAAAGGTGTATAATACATACTTTTTAAAATACCAAAATGTTTACAAGGCAAAATAATGTGCAATTAAGCAAAAAAATTCCAGTTAAGTAGAAATTAATAGACTGAAATGTACTGATAGGAAACAATCTGACCACACATCTTCAATATTAATGATATGTTTAAATAAAAGATTTTCTTAAGAACACAGACTTGTTCCTTTCAATTACTTAAAATATTCCAAACTATTAGTTTAATGCATAAGATTGTCTATTAAATTAGTTTAAATTAAATTTATGAACAGATATTGTGTCTAGCATGAAATTATTTTCAAACTGATTCTTTAACTTTTAAAGGTATTTGAAAGATATTTATTTTTATGACTCAAATATCTGCCCATCAGCAAAATAAGCTTACTCAGATTCTTATTTTACTTAACAAACCCTTTCTTAACATGTAAAATAAAGTAAACATTATTCCAACCCTAATCAAAATGAGCAAAAATCAAATTTTGGACTTAAAATGTATGATATTTTATTTTAAAGTCTTAATGTAATTACTAATGAAACGCAGAGAAAAGGCGCACTTATAATAAAATTTCTTTATTCAGAAAATGGGGCTGCATGGAGTGAATTTAGATTCGATTTTTACGGCAATAGCAGAAGTAAATAAATATAGATATGGGGGAGGATGCAAAAGTAAAAGGAATCAACTGTAGAGTTTGAGTTTTGTAGGTATTTCACAATCTTCTAAAAACAACGGCTCTTGAATCTATTACAACAGCTCTGGCAAGTGTTCCAACCCATGTTTTGAGGTCGCTTGGAAACTATAGTCAAAAATAAAATAGTTTATATTCACTTTAATTTAAGTATATATCACTATTTCTCAAGGAAAGAAGGAAAAACATTACGAAATGACACATCTAAGGATAGATTTAAAATACTGAATAATTTTGGATCACCACATACAGATTAAAAAAGGGAAGCATGAAAGAGTAGTCATTTAATGATCACCTACTATGTGCCCAGCGCTATGCAGTGCTTTGTGTATCCTGTGGTATTCAACCCTTATAACAATTTGTGAGGTTGGTGTGTGAAAGCAATGTACAGAAGACACTGAAGTTTAAAGATTAAATGACCTCCCAAAGTGACCCAAAGAAGAACTGAAATCTCTATCTGAGACTATTTGAAGGAGTTTGTTAGTTGCTCTCCACACCTTGTTGTAAACACTGCATTTACACATTGCCTTTGCTTGTTTGTATTTCAATGTAACTTTCTATGTGAAAAAAGACCGACCATGATATTGATATCGTTGATGTGTATTGATTCATAGTATACCATGTATTTTTTTATTACAAATCTTATTTGGGATTTTTATTTAAAATTCCAAGAATCTTTTAGCTCACAAAATTTCTTAGGACAGAATTGCTGTAAATAGGATGATAGGATACATTATTAACAAGAAGCAATATTCGTCATTCATCTCACACCTTTTAGTTCACATATCTTAAAATATTCTTTACCTCCAGCTACTTTACACTCAGCATGAAATTTTTCAATCACTTTGAAAACATCAAAGAAATAAAAAATTGCTCTCAATCTGTAACTTACAACTGTGTCCCCTGATCAGTAAGAGAAGGTCAAAGGGGCCAGTGCATTCACAAAGTAAAAGAAAGGGCCTACTGAAGGGGATACACTTAATCCTCAGAGCCAAATAATCATAAGCAGTAGTGATGAATAAAGTCAAATATGCAGCAGCTACAGGGTCAGTACTATACTTATTCAGGCTCATAAATAAAAGTAAGGGATAATCAGGCTCTGAGCTGGTAACTCAGATGAAGGCAAAATGTGTAACCCCGTAAACTCTGACAATCATGGCAAAATCACATAGTGCATTTCTGTTAGATCATTCTAATTTTAGTGCTTTAATGCTACTATTTAGTATGGATAATCCATGTGTAACAGCATCTGATAAAATACTTTCATTTAGCAGTCACATATACTTTCGTTCAGTAAATATTTATTGAGTACATTTTACCAATGTGAAATTTGAAATAATGTATTTGTATTAAATTAACTTAAAAAGTACTATGTATTGCTTTCTAAGTCTAGTTTTGCTCTTTGCTACCAGAGTGTACAAAGATAACATCCACAGAACATGCAGATCTATTAACATTATGTCATCAACATTATAATTTAAGGTTGTTTTTAAACTGCAATTAAAAATAACATTGTGACAACGTTTCTATGAAGTTCTGTGAAAGATGGCATACAATATTTTGTTCCTTTTCAATATCAAAAATGTTAACTAATATATTATTCAATAATACATTACTAAGGAAGTTGAATTTGAAACTGCTATTGCATAGTAAAATCATAAAAAATATATTTTCTTCTATTTCAAAAATATACATCTATTTCACATAAAAGTTGCTTTAAAATCAAATATATATCATATTGCATAATGAAATTATTTTTAGCTTGAATTACAAAAATGGTCAGTAAATCTTCCCCTTTAGACAATGTATAAATATTTAATAACATAAGGATGGTCAATAATTTAAATTCAAAGAGATTTGTACATTGATCTTCCAGATAAAATGCTATTAATCCAAATGGTCTCCCACAGGTTCAGTTTTCTCTGTGACTCTGTGTTATACATTCAAGGACTGTATTTGCAATGATAACTAAGGAAACAGTCTTACTCAGCAAGTAAAGCAAATTAACTGAATATTATAGATTATGTCTAGTACAAATGATGGGAACATACTTTCTGCTACTTGGGGTCGACCCCTGCCTTAGGCAAATCCTGAAATAAGTCCAATCACTGTCCTGTTCCATGTTCCTACAGCTCTTCTGGCCTACCTACCTCATGCCCTTTGTTTTTATCCTGCCTGTGGCAAGTCTTCCTTGTCAGATTTTGTGTGCACAGAGGCTAACCAGGGGAACCCTCTTTGGGCAATGTTTCATGCTTCAGGCTTACTGTGTCATAATATACCATGTATTAGACACTAGTTGTTGGCTAGAATGCAAGTTGTAACCAAATAATAGTAAAGTTATTAATGGTTATAAAATGCTAGGTTTTCCTTCTCTGAAGATATTTATGGTCTAGATGCAAAACCTTTGTAAAATGCAAGAAATGTTTCTTGAACAGTGGAAAATCAAGTGACAGTATGAAAATATCTTCAGAAAGATGAGCCTTTACCTATGCCTCTAGATCATAAGATCTATAACCAATACATTCAAAATTATCTCAATTTATATTTTTCAAAATTCAGTATTAAATTTAATCCTTAGATGTCTTGATATTGAAACCATGAAACAGTATAATGACATTCAACTGCTATATCATCAAATATGTATTTATATAATATCGTAAATTTTTAAAATTTGGCTTCCAAATTAGAAAAAGGAGAGAATGCTCAGGCCTTAGTTTTTTTAGTTTGTTTGTTTTATTGATATATAATTGACATGTAACATTCTATTAGTTTAGCATGTATAGCATACAGATTTAATACATGTATCTATTGTGAAATTACTTCAATAAGTTTAGTTAACATCTATCATCTCATGTAGCTTTTTCTTCTATGATGAGAACTTTTAAAATCTACTCTCTTAAAAATTTTCAAATATACAATATTCTTAGTTATACTCACCAGACAGTACGTTACATCACCAGAACTTATTTATCTTATAACTGGGTCTTGGTTACTTTTAATCATTTTTTTAAGTTTATGACATTAAGCCAAAGAACATAATGCAGGGAATACAGGTAGCTCAGTATGTGCATAGGTGGTTTTATAGATACAACCAAATTTATATTTTATAAAAACTATATTATTTTAAAATTTTTATATTATTAGAAAATTTTTAATTTTTAATTTCTAAAACCATAAGTTAAGGGTGAGGACTGAGAAATATATTTTACAGAGACCAGTATCATTATAAATTCCTTAGTACTTCTACATTGGAGTCACGAAAATATATGGTTAAGTTCCTCATTATAACTGCTATGTAATTTCATCCCATGTTTGTCCTACTTCTTCTCTTATCATTTTTAATAAAAAATAAAATTGAGCCCAAACCAGATTTTGTTTTAATCAGTATATTGGGCATTTTTCTTTAGGAAAACAAGTTATTAAAAGTTTAATAATTCACTATATAGATCTTAAATAAGGTTATTTTTAAAATTAGAAATGTTTGTATCAAATAGACCATCTCTATAATCCTGGACTTAAAAACCTAGTAACTAAAGTGTTAAGTATTTCCCCTTTGCTGTTGAGCCTGTACACTATTGCATAGTATATGCCCTCAATCTTTACTTGTCAAGATAAGGGTAATCAGCCTCAGTTCCCCATAAAATATAATTTCCATTAGAGTCAAGCAATAAACACTACCAATTTCTTGGTAGCATTGGACTTCTACAAAATAATCTGCTTTAAAAGAGACAAGGGGAAAAAATACTTTACCACTCAGATACTGTTTTGTAGAGGCAGAAAAGTCCATTCATCTTCTTATCTTACTGAGATGACTATAATTAATGTTTGTTTAGTCTAGCATTTTTTTTAAAGGTTGAAACAGAAGTCAGTGAAACTGACTGTTGCTGGAGAAAAAGAGCAACATGCACATAGAAACTGTCTCCTGCTACATCTGCATTCCACTGCGTTCCGCATAATCGGGCAGGCGTCCTGACATCCCCGAACACGGATGAAGCTGTCAGTCAACTGGAAATCTGGTCATTAATATCTTATTATGTAAAACACTGTGTGTGGAGTCAAAGTTATGGCCTCTATCCTCAGGAAGCTCATGTTTTACTAGGGTAGAGAAAACACTACATTTCAAGGCAATATATTTTTCTTTTATCTAAAACATCCAACAAGCAAAATGTACTCTGATAATAAATCCAAATGCTGTTAACATAGTCGTGACATATATGAGTGCTCACCATTTATTACTGGTGACTTTTTTAAGACAGAAATCTGGTCCTTGCTTTCTTCTTGCAACCTTTCCAAGGTTCTGCATTGTTTTCAGGATAAACTTCCAAAAGATGTTATTAAATGTCTTTTCCTGAAACACTCACTTAATTTTAATATACTGGAATTCTAATTGCAGTGTGCTTTCAATGTTCACTTTCCTTTTATTCTGAATCTGCAGACGTATTGCTTCCCTCATCACTTTGTCTCCTCTCCCCAGCACTGTTCTGTATCCTCTGCAGTACTCAGATTCTTCCTCTGCCCGAAAAGCATTCTCCCTCCTAGACCCCTACTGAGGATGGATGGTCTCTTCCAAAATTCCTGCATTGTATGTTTATATTGTACCATTTAGTATTGTAATGGCTTGTTTGTTGACAGACTCTCCTACTAATTTTTGAATTATTTAATGACAAGATTTTACCTTATTTATCATCATGTTACCCAGTGTTTAGCATGATACTTTCATATTTGCAAGCAATAATTTCATGCTTACTGAATGAAAACTTTTACATATTTTATAGAAATGCCAAAAAAGCCACTAAAAACAAGGAGAATTAAAACATTGTGCCAGATATTGACATTTGTACTGTTGCTAAACAGATTTTAAAATAATAACTTATCCTATAGGTTGTACATAGTGTTTAAGTCCCACCCACCTGTTCCAATGTTCTCATTTAAAATGAATTTATTGTTATCAAAATGGTGACTTTTCAAAAAATGTTTAACTCTTTAATTTTAAAATATATTTATACAAGCACATTCATAAAGCTATTTTCCTTGATATAGCAAGAATATATAATGTGAATATTATACATTGCTGTAAATTCTTTAATTACTTTTACATTAATACAGCATTCACTACCAATATTATGAAGAGCCAATAAAAGGTAAAATTTTTTTATCATAAATAAATTAGTATTGAATAATATAAAAATGGTGAATAGCAAAATGATCTGAGATTATAAAGGAGAATGTAAAGTGTTAAAAAAAAGAATTACAGTTTCTTAATTTCCATATAACAACATTCACAATTTAATTATTACATTTTACAATGTTCTATTAAAATTTATCCATTTAAATGTCTTTTATCCATTAGACATACACACCTTAATGTCTAAAACCTTGTATTTGTATCATTCTTTTTGGTTTCTTGGATAATATCTTGTAATCAATGGGTTATCAAATAATATTAATTAATCAAAATTCTACATATATATTCTGATATTATCATTACATCAAAAAAGTAAGAAAGTCAATTGAATTGCAGCATAAATATATTCATGTTATAAGGGGGAACTCAGATAATAAAAACTAAAGCATTTTTTTAAAGAAATAGAACAAAAACCATCAGATTTTTATGGAACTACAAAATATCCAAATAGCCAAAACAATTCTGAGAAAAAAAGAACAAAGCCAGAAGTATCAAATTATACTACAAAGCAACAAGTAAAACAGCATTATATTGCCAGAAAAACAGACACACATATCAGTGAAAGAGAATGAAAAGCCCAGAAATAAACCCACATTTATATGGGCAAACAGTTTTCAACAAAAGAGCCAAAAACACATAATGGTGAAATGAAAGCCTCTTCAATAAATGGTGCTGGGAAAATTAGAAAACCACAAGCAAAACAATGAAACTAGACTGATATTTGTCACCAGGCACAAAAATTAACTCAAAATGAATCAAAGACTTAAATTTATGACCTCAAACAATAAAATACATAAAAGAAAACAGGTCCCAAACTTATGGACCTTGTCCTAGAGAAGATTTTATGAATTTGACCTCGAGACAATGAAAGTATAATAAAAAAATGTATAAATGAATGGGACTATATCAAACTAAAAAACTTTTGCATAGCAAAAGAAACCATCGACAACAGAAAAGGCAATGGACTAAATGAGAGAAGATATTTCCAAACAACACCACTGATAAAGGTTAATATCCAAAATATATAAAGAACTCATACAACTTAACAACAACAATAGCAACAACCACAACAACAAAACAAGCAATTGAATTAAAACCTGGGCAAAGGACCTGAATAGACACTACTCCCAAGAAAACGTAACCAACAGATATGTAGAAAGATGCTCAGCTTCACTAGTTATCTGTGATATGTAAATCAAAATCAGAAGATACAACCTCACACGTGTTAGAAGGGATATTATTAACAAGATAAGTAATAGCAAGTACTGGAGAAGTTGTGGAGAAAAAGGAACCCTTATATATTGCTAGTGGGATGTAAATTGGTGCAGCCACTATGAAAACAGTGTGGAAAAATTAAGAATGCAGATACCATATTGCCCACCAGTCCCTCTTCTTGGTATCTACTGGAAAAATTGTAAAGCATTTATTCATAAGGTATATGTACTCTCATATTCACTGAAGCATTATACGAGGTGGCCAAGACATGAAAACAACCAAAGTGTTCTTCTGCAATCTTCTATAGATGCTTGGATAAAGAAGGTGTGGTACATATATACAAATAAAAACAATTTGGACGTAAGAAAAGATGAAATACTGCCACTTGTCACAACATTTTAAGAATATCATGATAAACAAAATAATTTACATGGAAGAAGTCAAGAAGCATACGATTTGTCCATGTGGGATATAAAACTGAAAGCAACAAATGAGCAAACAAGACAAACAAACAAAAACTTACAGACATGGGCAGCAGTATGATGGTTACCAGAAGGAAGGGTGGCGATGGAGTAGTAAAAAGGTAAAGGGCATAAAACATGAGACAAAAAGAGACAACTTTGGGTGATAAACATACAATAGAGAATTGTACAATTGAAACCTATATAATTTATTAATCAATGTCACATCAATAAATTTAATAAAGTTAGAAAACCTGAAGAATAAGTTCACCCCAACAAGGTACATTGTTTAACATTTATAAATAATTTTGAAATTTATTGAATAATCAAATGTTTATTGAAGAGAATTTATTCTGAAAAAATCTACATTTGATTTTAGGTTCAGGCTTTTAGGCTTTCAAACATAGATAATTTTGTCCCTTCTGGTAATTTTCTTAATAATTAAGGATGTTATTTTCCAATATGCAGGTCAAATTATGATCCAAAAAGCTTTTTCAAGGAACACAATAAGTTTTTTTAAAAATATAATCCAAATTAAATTTTATTATCTCAAATATAAAACAATATTCTTTGGTACATGTAAATGATTTTATAATATTTTACCATTTTAATATAAGAACTACTATTGAATAGCTGTATCAAAATAAAATACAACTTAATTGATTATTCCTGAGGGAGCTATGGAAAGAAAAAATAAAAACACATGCACATATGTACATTAATATAGTTGCATAATATTTACACTAATATAGTATAGTAGTAAAAAATGATGCCTGCCCGGAAAAAATCCAGCCATTGTTAATACAACGACAATAGTTTGCATGACATCTATGTAACCTGGAAGCTCAGGAGAGTGGACTGTAATGCACATGCATGAATAATGATGACTTCACTGTATTAGTCAGTGGGGTTGGTAGATGCTGTTGAGTGAGCATGTGTAATGTGTGGCCATCCATTCCAAATGACTGAGCGAGTAGAGCAATGAATCTACATCAGATTTTGTATTAAGCTTGAACATTCCTCCATGAAAACTATTCAGCTGATTCAGAAGGCCGCAGCTATGGGCAACTGGTGATTGGTAGCTTCATCACTACAACATGCTCACTCATGCATTATGTCTCCGTGCAGAGTTTTTTTGCAAAACATCTAATCACTCAGGTGACTCACCATCCCCCAGGGCCCAGATTTGGCAACCTGTGACTTCTGGCTTTTCTCCAAACTAAAATTACCTTCTTAAAGAAGGAGATTTCAGACCATCAATGAGATTCAGAAAAATACAGTTGGGCAGCGGATGGTAATTGGGAGAACTGTGCGAGGTCCCAAGGTGGCTACTTTGAAGGGGACTGAGGTGTCATTGTCCTATGTACAATGTTTCTTGTGTCTTATATCTTCTTCAATAAATGTCTCTATTTTTCATAGTACATGGCTGGATACATTCTGGACAGACCTTGGATATACACAGATGACAGGTGTGCATTTATGAGCAGGGGAGGATATAGATGCCATATAACCAGCTTTCACATTACCAAAATATAAAATGAAAAAAGACTTTTCCTTATAATTGCAAGGATAAAATAGTGCTAAAGGCTATTTTTTTAAAATCTCCCGCCTTCCATAGTCCCTTTAGTTTGGGAGTTTTGAGACTTTTTAGTAATGTAAGAATTCTACATATCTATAAAAAAATTATATTTAAAAATAACAAAGTAAAATAATTAAAATAGCCTTTCTACCTTATTTTTAAAGTCTGAAACAAATCTAGTTTATTTCTTACATTAGACATTAGAACAATCACTTCCTAGTTTATTTAAAAGGGAAGCACTAATTGCTTTTATATTCTTGCCTGCCTTTCAGCAGATAACTTGTTCAATATCAAGGCATGTAATCTGTAGTGTTTCCTCCAGGAAAGCTTACTCTTACAGCACAAGCATATTCTTACAGCTTATTCTTAAAGCACAACAAACCTGGCTAAAAGACACCTTCATGCATTAGAGCAAACATTTCTTCGAAGGGCAAAAAGAAGAGGAGAGAACATGGAGATCTTATTTTGGAGATATTTTTGAATATTCAAGTGGTTTAACTGTGTTTTGAAAATTGTTAAATGTCACCAAGGTTACTCAAAGACAGTTTAATTTTATATTACCAAATTATCATTATAGTTTTCTATATTTTTCTTTTCTATATAATCATGTGTTTACTAATACTTTTAGGTTCCACAGGACAAATTTCTGGTTCATTAAAAAAGTGCTAGGTGAAAAGTAAAACATTGTCTAGGGCAATTAGTTAAATTAATTTATCAACTGTTTTTTATATTGTTGCTTATTTTGTTTACATCTTCTTTTTCCAGTTACCAAATCTGAATCTCTTCTTTCTTCCCTATCCATACCGCTGCTACTTGTTTTGAATTTACTTCCAATAAAATCTAAAAATTATCATGTAATTTCTCCCTCATATTATTACTCCATCATGTGAATTCAGAATCTATTCACTACACTTCAGAATGGACCCCAGGCATACCTCCTACTTCTATTTGTAACACTTTATAATCTTTCATTACACCAAATATGATATTTTCTAAAGAAAGCATGTTAGTATTTATTCAATTTCTCTATTGCCAGTCATTGTCATTTTTATTGTCATCCTAGTCTTCATTTTCATAATCATCATCATCATCATCACTTATCAGTCACTGTTCTTTTGCATTTACTATGGTTCAAGCCCTGAACTAAGTATTTCACAAGTGGTATACAAACTACCTATTCAATTCACAAAGCAATCCTAAGAAGCAAATATGACTTAAATTCTGTTGATGAGAAAAAATGAAGATTAAAGAGATTAACCCAATTACTTAATCCCAAATTAAGTATTTGAATCTGTATTTCTCTGTCTTCAAAGTTCAGCTTTTCCCACTATTCCAGTCTGAAACAAAGCATTTAAAAAGTTATTTTAAATATATTATTAAAATATTTTTATTAATTATGTCTACTCATCCAAACATTATATTTCTAACAACAACTAATTTATAACCCAATAAAAGTGGAAATAAAAGTACATTACTTTTTTCTGGTTTTCTAAATCAATATTATCCATATACATGTTCTAAAATTTGATAAATATCAACTTGTAATATTTTGCTAGTATTCTGGATGACTCGTCAAGACTAGAACATCAGGTATGTACATTGGACTCAGTAGAGAATTACCCAGCATGTTAATAGGTAAACTCTTGAGTTCTGGTGTAACTCATTCCCCATAGAAGGAGCCCTAGCTCTGGATCTCTAATAACTTCCTCAGCTAGGCTGTGTTGGTCACTCACTTTGGTCAAGGCTCCGTCAAGAATCTGGGAAGAACTGCAGAGCTTCTACACTCATTTAATTTATGACCCAACACTACCCTAGTTCACCTTTAGATAACTGATGAGATTTTAAATATTTGAGGGCACAGACCAGGAGCTTTTCCTCTTCCTATTTTCCTCCCTCCCTCCCTCCCTCCCTCCCTCCCTCCCTTCCTTCCTTCCTTCCTTCCTTCCTCTTTTTCTTCTCTCATTTATTCTTCCTTTCTATTTATTTTTAACACTACTCTCTTTATCTTGTCCATCTGTCTCTTCCTCTAACCAAGCTCAATATATGTACAAATTATAAAACAAAAAATAACAGTAGTTATGCCTTGATGGATTAATTGGATTCAACATTACTAACAGTACAGATGAGCTAAAGTTTGTATGTTGAGTCCACTTTACATGGGAACGTTTTGATATATGCTAATCAATAAGCCAAATTTGATTTCAAACTAAATGTCCAAATTCAACCCATTATGAACCTTAAATTATGTCTGATGCATTGTCTGGCACACAGTTGGTCTAATAATTATTTATTGAAAGTGGAGGAGTAGAGAAATAAATGTTTTGAACCTTGCTCACTCAATAATGTATTTAATTTGCAACATGTGTAGGTAATATTAAGGTAAAAATAGTTGTCTGCATTGAAGCCATTAATATTATGTATTTTGTTTCTGTTGAGCCAGAAAAAGGAAAATACATATACTTACCCTAAAGATAAGACACTGTAGATGGAACATAATAGAAAAGAATAAGTGAAACATAGAAACATGATTTCTTGGGAAAAATTACATGAGGAAATAAATTCAGTAAGTATAGAGAGTGGGCTTCTATTTGATAAATTTTAATTTAATAGTAAGGTGTTAAATGTTCTTTAGTAGGAGAGTAACATACAGAAGACAATGTCTTTGTAAAAGGTTAGTTTCCAAAATAAACATAAGAAAAGTAGAAGTGAGAAACATCTGAAAGTGGTGTTACATGTCAGTAAGTTATAGGAATCTATCACTGGTGATGATAGGATTCTAACATAATATTGACTATATAAATGAAGACATGAGTGAACCCAAAGTTCATATAGCAGCATTGTCAAATTTAATTTGCTTTTACTCCTTTTTTCATATTTGCTTACTCTTCTCATAGTTTTCATTTGTTTACTTTTTCCATAGTTGTTTAATCTTCTCTATATAACCTTTCTTTCTGTATAGCATAATTGCAAGAAGAATGAATAATGTATTACTTTATAGCACATATACATTCAAAGGGATTACTTCCATTGGATTTTTCCATTAATTATGTAGAAGGTAAAAATTTTATCTAATTATATAAGATTTAAATTCTTCTGTTAAAGTGCTTAAGAAAAAGTCTTTATTCTCTGACTGTATTTCAAAAAACTAAAACACTGTAGTTATTCCATGCTCTCTACTTCCTAAGGGCTTTGTTCTCATGATGGATTAACAGGGTTATTTTTAGAAAATTTTATCAATGTATGGCGTGATTGTGATGAAAATTACTTATGCTTATAATGTACCAACACAACTGTCAATCAGGTAAAATACAAAGAGATAGTGATGGCAAAGATTAGCCCAGAAAAGACTGCTGTAATAATGCAATTGATAATTTATTCAGCCTTAGGATATATGCATTAGTGATGAGCACTGCTGTTCATATCAAAATGAACATAGTTTTTCTGAAAAATATTATTGGTAAATGACAAAAATCTTGTGTCTGAAAGAGTATGTCTGAAGCAGTCAAGAACTTAACAATATAGGTTGAATGGTATGGTATGCTGGACTGGGCTGCAGTCATGTCTCCTACTCTAGTACACACTGCTTACCTTCTAGCATGACTTTTTTACATTGATGCCAGAGATGGAATCAATTTTACGAACACTGCTATTTCATTTAAAAAGAGCATTAACTTCTTGATTAACAGGTGATTTATAAAATTGTGTGTATATATATGTTGAATATATAAAGGGCTGTTTTCTGAGAATTAAGATAAAATGAATCAAAAACACAACCATTTATATTTACTTATGCCACACTTATAGAGAATCTAATACTGCCTTAACTTGGGAAGCAATATAGTAGACAATAAAAATTATACTATGTAACCTTTGAAACAATGATATAAAAATATAATATGGTTAAAAAACCAGATATATCTGCATATTTGTGAGAAAAAAGGAGAGTCAAGACTCCACATTTCAGTAATACAGGACTCTTTGGCTTGCGTTGTCATCTCCTTTTCCTATCAAGTCCATCCACCACCTTTGTACTGTTCTCCCCACCCCCTCGATAGGTAGCTAGGTAGATAAGTGAAGACAAGTAGGTAGGTAGATGTGTAGGTGATAGATAGATAGACAGACAGGTAGAGCATATTCGTGAATATGATAGAGATGCAGTGAAGAGATTTCTTCTTTCTGCTTTGTACATGGGCACAGACAAAGTAATCAATTTTACTGAATCTCATTTAACAGAGAGATTCTATAGCTCAGAGCTAACAATGCACTTTTCTTGGGGAGAAGAAAATGAGGTCTTCAGAACTTACTCAGGGAAAAACAAATAAAGTTGGCTACATTCTGAAATGCTCTACTTCATGATTTTTGCCCTAAATTTTACTACTTAGAAGATAACTGAACTGGCACTGCACTGATGCTATAGTAATTAACTTAAGGTTTTGATAGAAATGCAGGTCAGGCTTATGTAATCATAAGTCTAGTTATTTTAGTGTGATATCTAATAACATGTGACTCATGTTAGGTCTTACAAATTTCAACTTAAATATTTGCTCCACCAAGTGATTTTTTCTGATTCCTAAATTATATTATTTTCCCAATATTTTTTTTTTTGAGGAAAGTTTATTGACCAGAAAGGTGCCAATGGAAAACATGGTAGCCCTAGTGGTGCCTTAAGTTCATCTTAAGAAAGTACAGAGCTCGGATTTCTTTTATGTCAAGGGAAGGAGAAATGGGAGGGGCAAGAGGTGACTGAAGACCACAGACATTCGGGTGTCAGCAGGGTCTGAGGAAAACTGCATTTAGTCTGTTAACTCTAGTTGATGTGAGTCCAGTCACAAGTTTCTGCAAATCTTTGATAGACCAAGATTTTTATCTCCATGGTAGAGGTACTTTCTGGTAATGAGCTGTTTTTGTAAAACTTAAGATGCAAGCAGGATTCCTCTAATGGTTAGTATGTCTATATGCAAAACTATGCAAAAGATATTCAGCAAAGCAGGCTTGGAGCCGAAGCGGCCAAGCACTTCATTCTGTTACAATTTCCCCCTCCCCTTTTTGTTGCTCAGTTCTCAATCCTGAGGGAAATAGGGCAACTGGATCCAGGTTCACTTTAGAGGAAGGATTAGCTTCGAGATGGAGTCACATTCATCTGCCCGCTGCATTTCTGTTATCTGGCTCTTACAATCTCACACACCCACCTCTTCCATGATGACTCCCAAGCCTTATAGGGAGCTTTCCGGGCATTCACTTTAGACAAAGAATAAAGAGTAACTTTTGTCATGTCCCCAGAATAATATTTCTTTCACTTTTATTTCTTAAAATGCTATGTATGTTTTCTGTGTATATTTCCATATTAGAATATTCATCACAAACTTGCATAGTCACTTAGTTAATGAATAACTGTAATAATACAGTTTAAAATCTTAGAATGAAGACATTTATTTTTACCTCACTGTTATATTCCAGTACATAGTAGAGATCCTGGTAGATAGTAGTTGTTTAACTAACAGTGTATACTACAAAACTGTGAAACAACACGCTTCATCCTTAAGCAAAAATAAATGCCAGATATCACATGGAAATAAAAAGCCTAACTAATGAATGCTTTTCTTTTCCTAATAGCTATTACAGTGTACTTGACTCAGAATTTACCTCATAAAAATTAATGATGTCTTTGGTGTCTCGATTACCTTTGTATTTTCTTATTTATTTAAAAAATGATCATTTTAAGATTTATGGATAGAAAAAATGGGTTGTATAGAAAGTAACCTCACAGGGTGATCTGATCATCAATTGCTAACTGAGCAGGACAATGTCCATTGTTCTTATGCGCCTGGGTTAACATACCCTTGAGATACCAGAAGTAATACCCCTCAAAGGGGGGCAGTTAACTCTCAGGAAAGTACATATTCTTATTATCACTCTCGCAATCCAGTCCCTGTCTTACTGTCTCCAGTCTTCTTTATTAGTCCCTTTACTAATTTCAAGTGCATAAAAGAAACCATACAACTGTTATTCTGCAGAGCATCTGAGATCTTGCTCCCTAGCAGATGTCACCAGTTTAGCTCAAATAAACTCAAAAAATTTCTCTACAGGCTTAGATATTTCTTATGTTGATAGATTGTTTTTCATTCTAAACTAGGTACACATTTCTTTATTTTAAATTAATTTTTAGGCTTTAAAATCTCTTGGAAGTTAGGATTTTACCTGTTTATTTTTACAAGGCACTTTTGTGGCCTTTGTATTTGAAATATTGTTTTTTCGATCTCTTGTTTTATCAAATTCAATTATCAATGATAGGGTTTGTGGAGAGTATTTTTTAAATAATTGTACCCTATTAATGGAGAATATCAACCTTCCTGTACTCAAATCATTCTGCGTTAAAAATATATACACCTGAAATTATACAGTCATAGTCGGCAAGTCGATTTTTGACTAGGTGGCTTGTAGTAAGTATCTGATCTCTCTGGTCCCTTCTTTTCTATGTAAAGTGAGGTTCAATATACTTGCACATAAGTCCAATGCCTGGTACATCATAAGAAGTCAGATTGTGTGTGTATAAACATATACACACGTATCGATTCATGAATGTATATACAAGCTCAAGATGATGCATAGCTTTGAAAAATGCTTTTCAAGTAATTGAATGTCTGAAATTAATTTATGAGCTCAAGTCTAGTTTATTTTTTATTCTTTCATTTATTGATTCATTTATTCATTCATTAATCCATTCTAAAAATTGCCTTTTATTTTTAGTTACTATACATGCAGCAATAAATAGGCCACCCTTTGCATTGAGAAACTCACAGTTTTGGGTGTAGTCATACATCAAAGCAAATCATTATAATATCATGATATTGTGTTAGAACATAAATAAAATTTAGTAATGTGGGAGTATTTATTTAGAAGAATTAGTATTGTACTCCATCAAATTAAGGACACTGGCACTTTACATTTGAGGGTGAGTAATAGATAATTAATAACAAAGTAGCAACAAAGAAATAGTTCTTGAAAACAATGATTATATAATCACACATATTTTCCTAGTCCACAAACTGTCTCCTAGTTGTAGGTAAACAGTTAAGTAAAATAGGTTTGATCTTTATTTAAGAATAAATGATTTGTGAGTATGTGCCTGTGAACATCCGGGAGTACATGTAGGTATATAACACTGGCAACAGTCTACATCAGAAAGAAAATTATCATTGGTGTTAGTTACATGAAACTATTTTCAAAACATACTTACTTAAATGTAAAATGTCCTATTAGAAAGGATGTTCCTTCGTGCGTGTATGTGTGTGTTTGTTCGTTTGTCAGTAATATGAAGAGCATGGGTTGTCCTAAGATGCCTTCAAACATGTGCATAGTGTCTAGAGATACACACTCTATTTTCCACACACCCTTCAGTTGTTGCAGTGTGGGATGAATCCTGCTGTCTCAGCCTGCTTGTAGTAAAATCTGTATGTATGGGTGTTGTTGGAGAGGCCACGAATAGTTTCCAGAAAGCAGATCTTCAACCTTATGCAAAACCTCAAAACATACTGCATGATTCCAACTGTTTGACATTGTGAAGAACACCTAACTGTTAAAACAGTATAAATGATGAGTGGTTGCCAGGGTCACAAGGGTAGGGGCAGGGGTGGAATGGGTAGAGCACAAGGGATGTTCAGGTAAGTGAAACTATTCTGAATGGTCCTGCACTAGTGGATACACATCATTATACATTTGTCAAAACCCACAGAATGTACTGCGCAAAGAGTGATGTATAATATAATCCATGGGCTTTAGTTAATAATAATGTATCAATACTGGTTCATCAATTGTAATAAATGTATTACACTAATGCAATATATTAATAATAGGGGAAACTAGGAGCAGGGTAAGAAAGTATAAGGAACGCTGTACTTTCTGATCATTTTTTTATAAACTTAAAAATAAAGCTATTAATTTGAAAAAAATCAGACATCATTAACAGTGTTTTAACTTGGATTAAAGATGTACTTAAAATATAAAATTCATGATTTAAAAAATACATTAATATCATCTATTCAAAAATTATGCTAAGAAACATGCTACTTTATTGGAATGCTAAGTAGTCATTATGAAACAAAAAAGAATTGTTTTCAAATGCTTTCAGGCATTCAAATAAAATCACTGTTCTGTCTTTAGTCTCTGTGTGATAAAATAGTGAACATGATTAAAATTCCAGAAGCACATAAATAGAAGAAGCTATTTCTTTAAGATTATTTCTCACAACATTTCCAGTGATTGTTTTTTTCTATATTATACATCCACATAGGGAGAGCATAACGGGTTACAGTACAGCACATACTTATAGAAATAAAATAAGGTTCAGACTTTAAAAATAATTTGTTTATTATCTTACCAAAGATGTAATTAGATCCTACCATTATTTTAAAAGCTGGTTCTAAAAGATGGAGGAAGCTCGCAGTGCATTGGAAGAGGCTGACAATTAAAAATATGGAATGCTGAAATTTTTGAGAGTTTTTTAGCAATAAATAGGTTTAGATTTGAGTATTTGAAAGATAACTGACATGAGGATAAGTATGTAAAGTAATATTAAAGTGAAATGAAAAAGGAAGGTGTAGGGAGATAACACTAGCCAATAAAAGGGAAACACAAAGACGCCGGAGGCTGCGCACCAGGTGAGCCGCTCAGCTAGGGTCCCTTGGCCGGAGGCAGCAAGATAGATCGCGGACATATCAAGGACTGGCTTCCCTGCAGGGGTCCGGATGCTGGGATCTAGGGCAGAGTGTAAAGAAGAGTCGGGGCAGTTACTCGGGTTTTCTTTCTTTATACCTAGTAAGAGGAAGGCGAAAGGGGAACGCAAGACAGGGAGAGCAGCCAGGAACCTCAGACCATATAAGTTATTAATCAAAGTCCTAAATATTTACTAGCTGAGAAACACTGCTCCTTCCCCCTTGGTATTTGCATTCGCACCGCATCTTTCTTCATGGCTGGGTTTATGATGAGTCGGAACAGTTAAACTCTTTAAAAACTATAGTTATCAAGTTTTTCCACTCTCAAAGAATGAGAAAAATGAACCACCTGAAAAAGATGTTATTTTAAGAACACAAAGGAAAGGCAAGAAAGAGTCTCAGCAACCACAATAACAAATCTAAAGACCCGGAAACCTATTCTTTGCCTTTAAGAATAAAACTATAAATGTTGTATCTATTCTCCACATCCCTACCGCAGGATAATTTGGAGGTCCTGTGGCTCCCCATCCAAGGTCTTATCCCCATCTGCCCATCTTTGGGTTCCAGTATCTGGTAGATGATTCCTTCCTGACAACTTCCAGCCCAGAACAGGGCAACCACAAAGCAATTGATTCTTTTTCTGTTTTCCCTCCCCCATGCTCATACTTTTGTAAATAGTCCTTTTATCAAGTTCTCCTCAAATGATCCAAAGGCTTGTGCCAAAAGTCTAACAGAAATATGGGAGGATATCATTCCAGGACCCTCACCTAAGCTTTATTAAAGTAAGTCCATTAACATCTGTTTTAGAGTGGATTTATGAGGAGTTCCAAGACATTTTAATAAGTGGTATATCCATAAAAGACATTTCATTACCAATTGTATATAAATCCTAATATACTTTTTAATGTACATATATGTGAGTATAGTTTCGCTAACTATGATGTAAGCTGCTTCAGGCTAGGCATCTCACACATAGTTGTACAATGGAATTCAAGTACTTGTTGACTGAGTGAATGAATAAATGAATCAATTGATAGACTGATTTAAAGTTAATTCTTCCACAGCAAAGTATTAAAAAAATAGATCTGGTTTTTTAGTGTTAACAGAATGTGAAAAATAGATTGCTGATTATTGATTTTCACTAAAATCTTAAGTTTACATTTCTATGGGTTTTGTTTTGTTTAAACAAAATTGTTTTTTTAACATCAAGGGAAAATCATTAATTTCTTTTTAATTTTCCTTTTCCTTTGTCATATCTTACTTATTGAACCAAGACCACACCTCTGTAAGAGAAGAGAGACCAACCTATTTTGTAATCAATTTTCATTGACAGTTCGTAATAAATACCCCATCAAGCCCCAGATGAAGGTCTGAGCAAGGGCAACATACTGAAGCTTCTCCATTTCGCTCCTAGATTGCATTACTTCTGATACCCCTCGAATAACATGAAACATCAACTCTGGTTAAGGAACACTTTAATCAGAGCAATGTTTCATTGTTTCAATGTTTCAAAAAAAAACACTAATACAAAAATATGTTACCAACATTAGGAATAAAGAACATTCTTTTGTGTCTGTGGACAAAATCTTTTTACTGAACTTAAAAAAATTACCTCTGTTCTTAGTTACTTTTTACTTTCTTATTCTTATAAAATCATGTTTGAATGGCTTTTACTAAAATTCGTATTTATAGTGTACTTTACCTAGACTGTTAATGTTAGCCTCCTAAGAAGGACATTATATCTAACAAAGCACCCGGCAGAGTTAACAAAAGAAAAAAGAAAAAAAAAGCTTGACCCACGGCCAGGTGGCTCAGTTGGTTGCATCAGTTGGAGCATTGTCCCGAACACCAAAAGGCTGAGGGTTCGATTCCCAATTAAGGCACATACCTAGATTTCAGTTCGATTCCCAATTGGGGAGGTATAGGAGGCAACAATCAATATTTCTCTCTCACTTTGAAGTCTCTCTCTCTCTCTTCTTTTCTTTCTCTCTAAAATCAATGAACATAACCTTGGGTGAGTATTTTTTTAAAATGAGATAAGTTGTGGTTGGTCCTCGTGAGCCCAAAGAAATTGGGAGAAATTTTGTGAAATAACTGGCTGTATCTAATCCAACCCAGGGGTAGAGTTAAGATTCACAGAGAGAGGTAAAGACTGGGAAAAGAAACCTGTTTCTTTCTTTTTACTTCTCCCTGTTGAAAACAGGAGGTATTGATTTTTTATAATTTTTTATGCTAAACAAATTAATCCTTTTAATTTTTTTCTTTTTTCTTATTGTTGACAGTATTGCAGATGTCCCTGCTTTCTCCCCTTTCCCCTCCTCCTCCCATCCACCATTCCCCCTTTCCTCTGGCCATGGCCACATTGTTGTCTGTGTCCATGCTCTATACATATGAAAGGGGGACCAAAAACCTTAAATTATCTTCTGGAGGGCAGGCCCCTTGTATACAGGCTTCCCCCTGTTAGGTGAGTGTTCTAGGAACCCATCTCTATCAGTGTACCAGCTGGCTTTGCTGTGAGAGGCAGTGTTAAGTCTCAGTGATTTTTTCATGAAAACTCTTTCAGTACATTTGCCCATTTCATGATGGGTGATTTACGAGTGCACCTGCCCACACTGTACTGAATGTGAATCAGATTTTAACCAAAAACAGCATGACCCCCATGCTCCACCCATCCTATTCACCTGATCTCACCCTCAAGTGACTTCTTTTTATTTCCCCAATGTGAAAAGTCCTTGAAGAGAAACGTTTTGCTGATGTGGAAGAGATGAAAAACAAAACAAAACAAAACAAAATGGCAGACGCACTAAAAGGTATCAAAATCAATGAGTTCAAAAACTGTTTTGAACCTTTGAAAAAATATCTCAATAGGTGCATTGCATTAAATGGAGAGTACTTTGAAGGTGACTGAAGTTAAACATGTAATAATAAATTCACAATTTTTTATAAATAAATTCTGATTTTTCTGTCCCCCCTCATATGTTTTTTGGCTAATCAATTCCCCTTCTTTCACCTAGTTCCCAAAAGGAACTTGTTTTTGATTAAAGAAAATTTTCTCATAGGGTAGAACTCCATCTTGAACACTTTTCTGTTCTGCACTTTGTTTTCTTCCAAAAGAAAGTGGTAGCAAGTAGTTCAGACACAGGAAATTGAAGAAGCAATGCTATAGTCTCTTTGACTAGGGTTGATGGAAGCACAAAAATAGCTTGACTGGAAGCACAAATGAAGCTTAGGGAGATTTGAATAAATGCCATGTCCAAGAGTAAAGACTATGTTCCAAGATTACTTCTTAAAAAAACATATTTATCATCATGACCAATGTGACTCCGTTAGCTGAGGCATTATTCATAATAGAGAGGTTGCAGTTGGATCTCCGGTCTGGGTGCACACAGTCCCAATCGCGGCCGGCACAGGCGGCAACCAACTGATGCTTCTCTTTCGGATCGATGTTTCTCTTTCTCCCTTCCTTTTTCCCTTCCTCTCTCTCTGAAATGAATGAAAAAAAAAATGTCCTACAGTGAGCATAAAAAATAATTTTGAGCATATTTATTAAGACTGTAAAAAAAATCAAGATTTGGATCAAATTAGTTATAAGTTGTGATAATGGTACTAAGTGATCATATTTCAGGCTTTTAAAGTAATTTTATGATCAGTTAACCAATATTTATTGTTAGGGGTATCAAGTATACATTTTTTAAATTAAAGACAAACTCTGTGCATTTTATAATACCTAATTAAGAAAAGCAGCTTATAGCTGTGACTTTAGTTTGTGCATATTAAATGCATTGCCTTAACTACCCTTTGGTTTAGAATGCTTTAAAAATTTTATAATATATTAAATAGTAATAATTTTCTTCAAAATGTACCAGTACAACTTAAACTATTAAAGTGATAGCAATAATTTCATATGTATAAAGGTATGTGCTAAGTCAATTAAAATAATGCATTATATATAATTAAAATATTATATAAAATGTAGCTATTTCATAATTTGTGAAAAAAATCAAGAAGCATTGTATTATTCAGTATATTATATTTAGGAAGAAAATATAACAGCTTAGAAGATACACAATGATTAAAAATGAATATATAAACTTTCAGACATAGTAGGGTTAGTTCAAAAATGCACTACAATTTCCTTTTTAATTATTTAAATCAATATATTGTACTTTTTTATGCACAAATATACAACTTTCTTGAATGGAATGATAATTAAATAAACCTTGAGTTAGAAAGAGAAAAAACTTAATTTCAAATTGTTGACAATGCAATATTATTGTTAGTGGTATAGGGCTTGAATTTGCTAATATTTTAAAGGGTTTTATGTTTTTCTGCTATTGTGATCTATGCAAAATGTTTCTTTCCTTTATGCAACTTCATTATTCCCCCAACATACAGTCATAGTACCTTTTCTTTCAGCGAACTCCTGCGTGACTGCAAGGTATAAGTATGTCTAAAGCAAATGCTATGAAGGCTCTTGGTGGACATCTGAGACTTTGGTCAATGAACAGTGTTGGAATACAATCATACTTCACATGAGCCTCAAGCAATGAATTACTCATACAGACCTAAAAAGATACTGCTCTTTTCTTTTAAAAACAAGATTTATATTACACCCCTAAACAGCATGAAACTACTTGAAAAGCATTAGTCCCTAGTCACTTCCAAGTATTTATCACTGTGAGATCTACTTCTGAGCACATATTTTAAATATATTGTCTGTGATGGGGTCCACAAAGATTCAACTCCAGGAGTAATATTTAGTGCATGCTCTAGTAAAGCTCATTTCAGATAGAGGACAGATCTCAGAGAACAGTGATATTTCAAGAACAACAAAAAAAATGGAAAGGACCCAAAGATGGCGGCTATTTTATTAATATTATTTTATTTTTTCATATAAAAACTAAGAAAACTACCATCTTTCTCTTCCATCAATTACTTTTTCTAAAAAAAAAAGTACAATATTAAATTTTTAAATTCAGGGAGACAATGATCTTATTCTTTTTAGAATGGATTTAGTTTATAAAAACTTGCTTCCCTGTCAGGAAACAATCTTCATCTTAAATCTAATTGGTCGCAGGATCTAAAAACTAGAAAAAACAACAGAGCTTTTCTAAGATAAGTGTCCTGTTTTTGTTGCAAGGTCCTGAAATCTTTAATAGAACTGAAAAATCATGTAATAGAACAAACTTCAGTAAAAGAGACATTTATAAGTACAGATATAACTTTTTTGTAATATTTGGATAATACAGTCAAGATGCATTTGTTATAATTTAGTATATTATATTTTGGAGAAGAGTTAAAAACATAGAAGATACACAATGATTAAAGAATGAATATATAAACAATGTAAGACACATCTACACTGTAGGGCAGGAGAAGTTCTGCCGTCATGATGACTACACCAAGAGAACAGGCAAGTGCAGCATGGTTTGGTGAAGCTGGTGAAACAGGAGTGATGAATTTATTACAGGAGACTTTAAGATAGAAAACTACTTAATTTTGGATTATTGTAAGGTTTGAAGGAAGCTTAAGTGTAGGCGACTCCCAAAATGTGAAGTAAATGAATTCTAAAATGATGGAACATGAGTAAACACCTGAAGCTAAAAAAAAAAAAGGCAATGTGTATTTGAGAAAAGTAGACCCAGCATTTCTCATTCTCTCCCTGGAATTAAAAGTTCCTATACCTCAAATTTAGCAGATTAAATGAAAGCCTAAGACTTTATGTGGACTACTCAAGTTAGTGGCAGGGCAGGCCAGCACATCTATGTACTCCATTGCCTGTTAAGTTTTTTTTCTTCTCTTCTCTTCTCTTCTCTTCTCTTCTCTTCTCTTCTCTTCTCTTCTCTTCTCTTCTCTTCTCTTCTCTTCTCTTCTCTTCTCTTCTCTTCTCTTCTCTCTTCTCTTTTCTCTTTTCTTTTTCTCTTTTATCTTTCCCTCCCTCCCTCTGTCCCTCCCTCCCTTCCTTCCTCCCCTTCCCCTCTTCTCCCCTCCCCTCCCCTTCTTTCTTTCTCTTTCTTTCTTCATTTTTTTGGAAGGGGGTATGTTTTATCTTTGTCACAACAAACTAAGAGAAAAATAACTAAAATAAATTAACTATGTTGAGAAAAAAGAAACTAGCATCTTCAATAGATAATAGATCTGTCTTGCAAAAGCCTAGGGTTTCTCTTTCCTTTTAAGCACCCTCATAAGCCATGCACTTATCAGTAAACTGTGCTTAATTTTAGATTCCAGCATGAAAAGAAAGAAAGGAAGAACGAGGGAAGGAGGGAAGAAGGGAAGGAGGGAAGGAAGGAAGGAAGGAAGGAAGGAAGGAAGGAAGGAAGGAAGGAAGGAAAGAAGGAAGGGAGGAAGGAAGGAAAAAAGGTCAGATGAAATAAACAATAAATGAGTAATTAAGAACTGAAGGCATATGTTTTGATGAAAGGCTTTAAAAATAAAAAATAATTTACAAACACTTCTCCCTCTCTCATTTCTCAAAGATCATATTGCCTCTCAGTTGACAACATGTAAGAGCAGAGGAAAATATCAGTGAGATGCTTGACCACAGCAAGAGGGAAGATCAGTATTCTCTTCTGGGCATTCTGCATATATGACAGTACATCTTAACCTTCCTGGTCTATTTGCTATGCCTGCAAGCTCCAGGATGCACTTTCATAGGGTAGCAGGGTGTGAGTAAAGGTCAACCCAGGGTTATTTACTGTATGAGAATTATATAGAAGGAATACATATGGCATTTATATAAATGTAACAAAAATTAATCCCATAAAATAATTAGATCAGCTATCTTCATTAGTGACAGGGAAAATAATAGGCAAACTGCAAAGTTAGCCTTTTACTTGAAATAATGTTTGCTTGACTGTCACTACTGCGAAAATAAAAAAGTGGCTATAAAATGTGAGCGATTGTCCCCAACTTGTAAAAGCTTTGCCAGCTTCAAAATTTAAATGTAAAAGAAATAAACTAAACAATGTCAAATATTCATATTAAATACATATTTGATAGTCCTTTTAAAGAACATTTGAATATAGCATTCTTATTAAAGTTTTAACAATATGATAAGTATATCCACGAATAAGTAGACTTGTTATGAGTTTATGAATATGTATATCTACCTATTGACTATCTATCGATATAAAATTGTCCTATTACAATTTTGAATTGGTAATACCAAAAAATGTTTTACATTTAATGTGAAACAGAGATTCTTGTCTCTCTCTTCTCCTTTTCATTGGCTCGTTTTATGGTTATATCCTCAAAAGTGCAATAAATGACAACCAAACAGGTTTTTAGTTTCAAACCTGTTAAATAAAACATCTGGCACAATGTGTTTTGGGAAATTTCTATTTTAGAGATCATTCGAAGTATGAAGTAACGTATTAAACCAAACTTATGCAGAATTTTTAGGTAGATTATATATTTTCTTCAGGGTATCTTTTTTGAATATAGCTCACTACATGCCTTATTTGCTTACCTCCTTCCACATGCCCAAATTTCCTGTGCTTCAATCAAATTACTCAAGCTGTGGCCTTGAACTTTTCTCCATAGTTAATTGCAGGAACTCAGCAAAGCATAATGATAACTTCAGAAAGTGACTAATACATGGAAGAAAAGAAATGATTGCTGATTTGCAATGTATCTTGCACTTAATTACATTAGACTATTAAAACTTGGTCACAGGATTCACAACATCAACATCTGTAGACACCTTATAACGGTAATAGCATAAAATATCACATAACTGAGGCACATAATAATGACTCCAAGTCATTAAGAAAGCATTTAATTATATTGTTTCCTCTGTTAAAAAAATACAGGGGAGCATATAGTGTAAGTTATACTATTTTTCTTAAAGCTAGTATTTTAGTGTTTAACCCTGTGCATGAGATGTAAATATTTTCTTGTGTTGTGGATTGTTAAGATCGTATTACACTATTAAGATTTCATGCTTAAAAGTATTTGGTAAATTTTTGTGGTCAAGAGTATTCTGAAGGGTATTTGCAATTTCTGTGTATTTTGTGAAATTACCAGTGGAATTACTAATATCAGCCTTTAAAAAAATATGAATACCTCTAGCTATTATCTTGAAAAGTTTCCTCTTGTAGATAATAGCAGATAGGCTGGATTTGCTCTTGTGTTCAGCAAAGATCTGTTGAGCAGTTCTTTGTGCCAGGAACTAAAATGAATAGATTTTAAAGATTAGTAAATCACAAACTTTGTCTTACCCAATTAATGCTTGAATCCTCCAACTGTAGTAGGAAAGGTGCTAGCAAACAAACACACATTTAAAGTAAAAATGTAAATTTAATGAGTTTTTATTTGTAAAACCTTTAAAGTATCAACTGACATATAAATAATGCTATATTTAAACATTCAATAAAATGCAATTAAAAATAATAAAATCTATTCTAAAAAAGACTCAGATAATCCATAAAGCAAAAGAAATTAAACTATTAAGTTGCCACACTATCTAAAAGTACTTGCTGATGAACTAGCTCTTATTGAACAGATGTTATCTTAAATAACCTTTAGACTAGTAAACACTTCTGTGCTTCTTAATTGAATATTCTTTTCCTCTTGTGGATTTGTCCTACTGACCTGTTGAGAGTTACCAAAAATGATATTAAATTCTACATATATATACCCCTAAACCTTAAATATTCTATGTTCTTTTTAAATATTTCATACAGGATTGGCAATCTATTTGAATATTCTATTATGTAAATTTTATGACTGAAATGACAAATAATGAGGTTGTTAAAAGATAGCATTTCAGTGTTTTATATTTGTTAATTTATTTTGTCAACGTTAAATAATTTTACATATTAACAAATGACAATAATTATGGCACACAATACATCAATTTCCCAATTATATGAAAGCAAATATATGACTTAGAAATAATTTAAAAATTTAAGAATTGGCATTAGGTTAGATGATGTTTTCACATAGAAAAACTTTTTCTGTTTCCATTTATTAGAATTTAATTTTTCCACTATTTAGCTTAAAAATATTTTTAAAATATTTATTACTGAAAGGATATTTGCTAATATATTCTTTGAGACATTTTTGTGTAAAATAACAACTCTAAAACTATTTTACATATTTATATAAAAAGTATAATAACAATGAAACAATCTTAGATCAAGTAACTTTTCTTTTAATTGCTAATTAAAACTTGGAATGGAAACTAAAAAGCTTCATTTTATGCTACTTTCTACCAATTACCATTAATGTGATTATATTCCTGTTTGAAGCTTATCTAAATTAGCTCATTAGCCAGCATGGTTACTTATAAACCTCAAAGAATAAAAAAAAAAAAAATCAATGTCATCACATTTTTGTACTGATCTAAGGGACCATGGCTAGTATATTCATTACCATCTGTGTCCATAGCCCTGTACTGTGCGGCATATGTGTCAACCCAATTACTATGCAAATCCCAAGATCATCCCTGCATTAATTCCCCAGCGACACTGAAACCTTGTCTGGCTTAAATAATCACGAGGAAAAATTTTATTCTTGAAATTATTAATATATACTTTACTCACTCAAGTTAAAATTCATAGACTGCTAATAGTTCATTTTTAAATAGATACATTTTAAATATGACATTTGATTTTAATTTTCTCAAAATTAAGCAATATTAAAATGTGCTAGGTGACCTACTATCATGAATATCCAAAAAAAAAAGTTGAAAAATATGAGTTATAAAGGTAGGTAAACAGTAATTAAGGAAATGGTACTCTAAAATTATTTATCACTATTCTCTCAGGGTAGACTGAAACATCATGGCTATCATATTCAGTTTAATTTAATATTGATAAATATATTAGTAAAAATAACTTAGAGGATTTGATACTCTCTTTTTTTAATGCCATGTAAAAGTAGACTTCCCATTTATCCAATTTCTTTTTATTCTTTGTATTTGATGTTCTTACTGATTTTTTGACATCTACCATTTAATTTCTCAATTTCCATACTTCAACTGTTATTCTTTTCAATTTTTCTTCCTTAAAACAGAATTATTTTTCCAATGAGTTAAAAATATTTTAAGTTGATTCGTGACATTTTCCTACTAACTCTAATATTTCTTTAGATTACCTGTAACAGGTAACTTTGTTTTTAAAGTGCTGCAGTGGGTAATTTTACATAAATAAAATAGACATAATCCCAGTCAGTCCTTCAGAACTTGTCATCTTATGGTGAAAATACACAAATGCTGCACTATACTAGAGCTTCCATTTCTCTCATTGTTTTACCAAATTTGATTTCAACTGCTGAATTTTATTAATTCAGCCTTTCCACATTTAATGAGCACTAGTCTAGCCATTTAGGGCATAATGCAGAGGAAGAAAGACAAAATCTCTTCCCTCATGAAGTTTATATTCTAATAGTAAAGCAGATAAACTCAATAGTAAAGAAATAAATATTTAGTTTCTAGGATGCCCCTTTGTTGGGTACCAGTAAATGCCAGGAAGAAAAGTTAAGAAGGCTATGTGAGAGATGATGTTTTAGATCAGATCATTGGAAGAGGCCTCATTCACTACATGCAAATGTATGATTACATTCAAAGAAGAAAGCATCATGAACAATTATTTTTTCTTTGCCTCCTTGCATTTCTTTATTGTTAATAAAAAATCAGAATTTTTAAATCAATTTCATGTTCTTTGGTTTTCTTTGTACATCCTCTACTGTTTCAAATTAAAGTATATGTTCAATTTAAACTAATATACCACACCTTTTGGAATTAATTCCAAAGTGTTTACCCTGGCCTTCTTCATCCAACATGACATCCATCCTTTCCTTATTTCCTTATTTCCTCCCTCTACACACCCACCTCATGCACACTCGTCCATAAGAACTTCTTGATGTTTGCACAGATACTCCATATGTGCTCTTTCTGTCTCAAGACTTTTGCATTTAGTTTTTATTTTTCTTCTAAGAATTTGTATGACTCTTCCTCAACATTCACTCCTATTTCTTTGGGGTCTCTGACTGCTGTGTCATCACAGCTAAAATAGGAGCCCTTTCACACTCCATGCCGACTGCCTCTATTAAGTAATACATTAAAATGCATACTCTGCTGAGCAGAAATAGTCTTATTTATATTTTTTATCTCACTGCATGGCACATAGTGGGTACGGAATCAATATTTGCTTAGTAAAGAAATTTATGAATAGAGATTAAATGACTTTTGTAACCTCTCTCATTATGATTATTCTTTTGTCTTCTGTGGTCTTAGGTGCTTATTTTAAAGCTTTCCTTTTTATTAGTCAACTCAGTTATAGGAGTCAACTCCTATAACAAATTATCATAGACTGAATGGTTTAAACAACAGAAATTTATTTTCTCACAGTTCTAGATATTGTAGGTCTCAGATCAAAATGTCAGTATGGTTGGGTTCTGGTTGTGTTCTCTCACACAGAGAGAGGAGCTCTCTAGTCTTTCAATTTTAAAGACTATTCCTTTAAAACCACACCTTTGTGATTTAATTTACCCTTAATTACTTTGTTATAGACCCTATCTCCAAATGCAGTCACTTTGGGCAAAGGGCTTCAACATATGATTTTGGAGGTAGGGAGAAGAACCCAATTCAGTCTATAGCACCCTTCGGTGTGTGTGTGTGTGTGTGTGTGTGTGTGTGTGTGTGTGTGTGTGTATGTGTGTTTAGGCTGCAAATACCCCATATTACCATTCTTAGTTATTTAAAGAATTTCCTTCCAAATGATAGTTAAAAGTTATTAAACACATTTTAAAAAATCAAAATGACATTTTTAAATCAATTAGTGGCAAACTTAAGTGACTCATGCTTAAATAAATAATTACAAAATCTTCTATGAAAAACATGAGAAAGGATCTCCTTTTTAAATATAAAAGTAAGCTAAAAAATTCAGGCAACTAACTGTTCTATTGTAAACTTTAGTTTTTTAACCATATGATAGTATATTTAAAAAATTATGATAAATGGGGCAAATGCATTCTTTATAAATCATGTTTTCTATAGAACAATGTATATAAAATATTTTTCACTTAAAATAGAAGGAATATGTTTTGCTTAATTTATTTTGAAATATATCATCTAAAATTTAAACAAAGAGAATAGACAGCTAATAATATTTAACCAAAAATACTGAGGAAAGGCTAATTGGAAATGCCTGACTCACAATGATCTATTTAGCATTGATTCAGTATTTAAAAAAACAATATACTTATTTTTAGCAAAATACATACATAGTAGCATTAAAATGAAAATGTGTTATAAAATATTTTCAATGCAACATTAGGGCTTTTTGAAATGCACCTTTTTTTCTAGTTTAGTAGTTATTTCTCTTCTTATTTAAAAAAATCAAATTCTGTTAAATTATTAATCATTTACAATCACAAGTGTTATACATATATTCCTTCCAGCTGAGGTAATAGAAACCTGTATTTTTAGTCGGTATAATTCAACCTTGCGTTACCTCTGAAATGTCACTCCCTTGACACCTAATCATGTCAAAACACTGAAATGTATGTCACGTCTTCTGTGTAGCAAAGGTTCCTACAGGAACAACATGAAACCATTGTGACATTTTCCTAATTATTGATCGTTTCATGTCTATGTAGTTGAAGGGCATTTGTTAAACATGAACATTCAGTTCATTTTTGGTATATTCTAAATTGACTGTGCTACTAGAAAAATGAATATTATGTGCTTTTACATTTATCTTCTACTAATTTCTAAATTACTTTATCACTATATTTGCATTTAGTGTCATTAAAGACTGTGTGTGTCGGAAGAAAATTAGACTCTGTTAACTCTGTGAGCACAGAGATTTTGTTTACGTGTTCATATTTTCATCCCCAGGGCAGACACATAGTAGATGTCTAGTGAATATTATTAAATAAAAATGTAAATGGATATAACCAATCTCATCCCAATCTTTAAACTGTGCTGCACAGGTTTATAACATGAATATATTAAGGAATATTCTCTTTGCCATTTTATTTCAATAACACTTAAAGTTAAACATCAATATTACCTTTGGGAGAGAAATGGCAGAGTTCTGTGTCAAGGTTAACTGAGTCAATAAGACAGTGGTTGGAGAAGATTTGGGGGGAACAATAAGAAGAATTGTTTTATCTACAATCTGTACTTATCTATGTCATGAGGTTAATGAAGCATACTTTGTTTATTGAACTGTGTTAGTTTGGAAATTTTTGCTTTCAAATAATAGAAACCCAACCTAAATAGGTTGCAACAGTAAAAGGAAAATTTTGGTATAGGTATCTGAATAGCTCAAATAAGAAATGATCCTATAGCAGTTTACCAAAAATTGTGTTTATGTTTAACTTGTAAGATACATAAAGTAGATTCTCTCCATTATGACAAGTTGGTTTCCAATAGTTTCAAAGGGCTGCCTCCTTTCTTGTTAATTTTTAGGAGAATTTCAAGTGACTTCTGCAGAATTGTAAGAATTTTCTCTTACTCAGAAGTCCTAACCCAGTATCTCCTTGGCTGCATTTGGATGTCAAGGTCATCTATAAGCCATTCACATGTCCATAGGAAAAAGGTTCTGCCTGTTGCTTTAAGACCCACAACTAGAGCTGAGAGTAATGAAGTCCCACAGCTCAGGGTGAATACCTGAGCCCAAAACCACGACGCTATTGCCAAAGAAAAGGGAACACGAATGTAGGGAGACCAAAAGTAGAACATGTCAAAATACATTTTGAGTGATATTCATGTCACTTCGAGAGTTATAAAAGTGCAGGCTCAAGAATCAAATAATCTTAGCTCTAGCAAAGAATTACCAATTTCTAAGTAGGTAAACTTAGGCAAGTCACCTAATATGTTTTTGCCTCACCTTTCACACTTGAAAATTAAAGATAATAAACATGCAACAAAGTTTTATTGTAAAATTTAACCGAGATAATAAATGCAAACTGCTTGATAAATTGTCTTGACACAAAGCAAATGAGTAATGTTTACTATAAATAAATGTTTACTTTAATAAAAATAATAATTTTATTTTCATTATATGTATGTATTTTTTACAATGGGCATATGTTACCTTTATAATTTGCAAAATAAACATCATAATACTCATCTCCAGAGTATTATTATCAGGACTGAATACAACAATAGTACACAAGTTTATTTCCATTACAGTAGTTGTTTTACAGGATTGTTTAGTTGGCACTAGTAAGTTCACTAAAACTCTTTGAAGACAATGCTCACCTTTGTTATATTCACCTTTATAACACCAGTAACAACTACAATGTTTGGTATATAGTAAATTCTAATTAAATGCTTACTGAAAACAAGAAAGGCGGGAAAGAAGAATAAACGAAAGGACAGTGAGAAAGAGAAAGTGCTGAAAGAGGAAAATGGTTAAAAAGCATAAGGATGAAGATGATCAGCCTAGAGGCACCAACTGTGAAAGGTCATGAAAGGTGTATGTGCACATTTCCGTGCTGTCACATTATTACACGTCCTTTCTGTACATTGAGGAGGCAGGGCTTACAAACCAACCAAAAACAAATGACAACAACCAGAGAAGGCAACGTATCAAAGTAAAGGCTATCCAACAGTAAAATGGGCAGCTGTGCCTGGCACTTAGATAAGTGGGGACTCCTTGTAGAAACTTTTATAAAGTAGCTTGGTTCATTAGAAAACCCTGTTTTAAGAGATTGTATTTATTTACTTCTAGAGAGCGAGGTCGAGAGGGAGAAAGAGAGGGAGAGAAATAGACATGCCCTGACCTGTAAATGACCCAGCAACATTTCACTTTGTGGGATGACACCCAACCAACTGAGCCACACCAGTTAAGGGCAGAAAACCCTTTGCGCTGGTGAAAATCAACGTGCTTTTTAATTCTGAGAGAATGTAGGACCTATAACTTGTCATATTTGGGAATTAAATAGTGAATCACTATTAATCTTTAAGTGTAATATACTTTAACATAAAGCACCAGTGCTTATTTTCTGGTATTTATACTCTACTTCTCTACTACTTATTGTGCCATAACAGCTCAACTGAAGATCATTTAAAAAGCAGGTATATGGATTCCAACACTGCGTATATGAAAGTAATAAAATTGACCTTTTAATTTTTATTGACTAGAAATATTTTTGATTAAGAAAAACGTTTCAATATACTACCTAAATACTAATACTAAATTCATTTTCTTGAGAACAAATAATAGCCATTTGAATTTTTTTAAATGTTAGAAGGGACTGACCCAATAATAAAATGCAAAATATTGTATATTTTCCCTCTCAGTTTTTTAAAAAACAAAAGATAGCTGATGCAAAGGTTCCACACTCTCTCTCTCTGCATCTGAGAAACAAAGGCTACATACCACATTGGTTCTACATGAAGCAATGAATAAAAGGTCATAAATAAAAGAAAACCAGTAAATCGCCATTTGCATTGTATTAATGTTTACTGAGGTATAAAATCCCCTAGAATTTAGATGTGTTATCACATTTTTATGAGGAAGTTGTTATCTTCAAATAACATGGAATTCAAAACATACATTGTTTGTGAGGGCTGCTCTGAGTGTTATGACAAACTCCTGGGAAAAAGAAAGAAAACAAAGAAAGAAAAAATATTGTTGTATGGTATTTTACCATGAGAGATGTAGAACATTCTATGCTGTAAGACTTCTATTTTATTCTAATTTTATTATTTTCAGAAAACACATATACCAATTACTAATGACTAATTTCTAACAACATTATTTCAACAATAAAATGTGAAAACAAAAGAGAATCTTAATTTATTAATAAATTAAATATATGATTTTAATACACTTTTATTTTAATGAATTGCAATTTAGAGAAAAGAACTATTGTCCAATAATAGTTTTTCCAGATCTTGATGTTGAATTCTCAATAAGAGGCATGATAAAAATTACATTAAAGGCAATAAATATGACATTCATTTAAAGGTGTACCTATTACCATATTATTAGTTTATAGGATAAGGATCCTCTAAAATTTTTCTCCCAGTCCAATGTAAAAATCAACTTACAACTGATGTATGACATTGCTACCTTGGTCTGTTTAACACTCAAAATATAAAGATTTATTTGGGGAAAAAAGAGATAGTAAATATAAAGTTGAGAGTGAAGCAGTGGAAATTTTAAAGCCATAATAGTGAGTTAAATTATTCATTTGAGTTTTGGGAATTTCCCTGTATGAGAATAATTTATATCAACTGAGAGAAGCAGATGAAGCAAGGGAACAGAATGTAGACATAGACAAGGAAATATAAAAAGAGTGAGATTTAAGGTAACAGCAGAGTAAGTAGAAGCTACACTCACCTCCTCCTACAACCACATTGGAAGTACCATTAAATTATAGAAAAATTATGCTGAATAACCAAATGAAGACTAGCTGAAGAGAAGTCTTATAACCAAGAATTTATAGCAGAAGCCACATCAACACTAGAAGGAAGGGCAAAGATGCAAAAAGGGCTGGCCTCACTCCTATGGGTGGTGGCTGAGGTTGTGGAGGGATATTTCAGCTGCAGGAGTTCCCCCTGAAAAGCATGAGGTCTAAACTCCAAGTCAGGATCCACAACTTAAAGTACCACAGGAAAAGGATGCACATAACATCTGGCTTTGAAAAGCAGTGGAATTTCGGTCCACCAGGGCCAATATTCTTGATGAACATAGATGCTAAAACCCTCAACAAAACATTAACAAATAGAATCCAGCAACACATTAAAAAGTCATACACTATCAAGTGGGTTTTATCCTGAGGTTGCAAGGTTGGTGCAATATTAACAAATCAATAAATGTGGTACACCACATAAACAAAATGAAGGATAAAAACCACATCATTGCCCTGGACAGTGTAGGTTAGTTGGATAGAGCCTCATCCTATAAAATAAAAGGTCACAGGCTTGATTCCCATCATACATAGTTTGAGGGTTCAGTCCACAGTCAAAGTATGTATGAGAATTGATTGATGTTTCTCTCCATCTCTCCCTCCTTTCCCCTCTCTCTAAAATCAGTAAGCATGTGTTGGGTGAGGATTAAAAAAAAAAACAAAAAACCACATGATCATATCAATAGTTGCAGAAAAAGCATTTGATAAAATCCAGCCCCCATTTAGATAAAAACTCAACAAAGAGGAAATAGAGGGAGCACACCTCAATATAATAAAGATCAGAGATGACAAACATACAGCAAATACCACACTCAATGGGAAAAAGCTACAAGTGTTTCCCTTAAGATTGGGAGCAAGGCAGGGGTGTCCACTTTCACTACCCTTAATTCAACACAGCACTGGAAGTGAGTCACAGTGAGAAGCCACAGGAAAGGAGAGATAAAAGATATCCAAATTGGGTATGAAGAAGTCAAACTGACATTATTTGTAGATGACAGGATACTGTACAGAGAGAACCCTAAAGTTTCCAACAAAATACCACTAGAACTGATTTAAGTAAAATATCAGAATACAAAATAAATATGTAGAAATCAGTTGCATTTTTATGCACCCCAAAATGAAATATTATAATGGGAAACAAAGAAAACATTCCTTTTGAAATTGCTTCAAAAAGAATAAAATACCTAGAAATAAATTTAACTAAGGATGAAAAGATCTGTACACAGAAAACTATAAGACACTGAAGAAATATTGAAAAAAAAACAAGTAAATTGAAGCACATACTATGTTATATATAGAAAGAATTAACATCATTAAAATGTCCATACTACACAAAGCAATTCATAGATTCAGTGCAATTATTGTCAAGATACCAAAGGTGTATTTGACAGAACTTGAATATTCTAAAAATTTATATAAAACCACAAAAGAACCCAAATAGTAACAGTGATCTTGGGAAGAAGAACAAAGCTGTAGAAATAACACTACCTGTTATCAAACTATACTGCAATGCAATATTAATAATAAGAGCATGGTGCTGACAAAAAAGCAGACATATAGATCATTGGAACAGAATAAAAAGCCCCAAAATAAACCCAAACCATTAAAGTCAATATTTGACAAAGGAGGCAAAAACATACAAAGGGGTAAAGATAATCTGTTTAATAAGTGGTGTTGGGAATATTGAACCAATACATATGTGCAAAAAATGACACTAGACCACCTTCTTAAAATACACAAAAATAAAATAAAAATTGATTAAAGATTTAAATGTTAGGCTCAAAACCATAAAAATCCATGAAGAAAACATAGGCAGTAAAATCTCAGACATTTTTGTAGGAGTATTTTTTCTGATATTTCTCTTCAGTAAAGAAAAAATAAAAGAAAAAATAAACAAAGGGGACTACATAAAACTAAAAAGTTTTTGCACAGCAAAGGAAACTGTCAACAAGATGAAATGACAATACACGTAATGGAAGAGCATATTTACCAATACATCATATTAGTGGTTAATACCTAAAATTTATAAAGAGGTTCTGTAATTTAACACTTCAAAAAGAAACAATCCAATTAAAAAATGGACAGACACTTCTCCAAAGAGGACATACATATGGCAAATAGACATATGATAAGATACTTAATGTCATTCATCAGAGATATGCAAATTAAAATCACAAAGAGATAGCACCTCACACCTGTCCAAATGGCTATCATCAATAAATCAACAAATAACATGTTTTGGCAAGGATGTGGAGAAAGGGGAATCCTTGTTCACTGTTGGAGGGAATGCAGATTGGTGCAGCCACTGTGGAAAGCAATATAGACATATATCAAAAAGTTAAAAATAGAACTGCCTATGACCTAGCAATTCCACTTCTGGGTATTTATACAAGAAAACTGAAAACACTAATTTAAAAGAATAAATGCACCCCTATGTTTATTACAGATTTATTTATGATTGCCAAGATATGGAAGCAGCCAAAGTGTCCATCAGTAGATGAGTGGATAAAAAAGCTATGGTACATTTACATAATGGAATACTAAGAAGTTATAAAAAAGAAAGAAATATTACTCTTTGTGACAACATGGATGGACCTGGAGAGCATTATGCTAAGTGAAATAAGCCAGTCACTGAAAGACAAATACCATATGATTTCACTCATATGTGGAATTTAATAAATGAAATGAACTAAACAAGCAAAATATTGACAGACTCATAGATACAGAGCAGGCTGACAGCTGTCAGGGGTGGGAAGGCTGGTTGTGCATGGCAAAAGGATTTAGTTAAAAAAGAGAGAAAATTTATGGACACAGGCGTAAGTGTGGTGATTGAGGACAGGTTGTAGAGGGGGGGATGGTGATAGACAGAGACTTAAATTGGAGTGATAAAAACATAATAGTGTATAGGTGATGTGTAGAATTATACGCCTGAAACTGGTATAATTATGTTAACCAGTGTCACCCCCAAAAACCCAATAAAAAGAAAAACAAAAAGCAAAGAGTGATTGGGGATTTCAAAGAAGCATAGATTTTTAGATTTTGGAGAAACCATAAAGAACTGCTTTGCATGTTGGCTGGATTATTAAGTTGGTTGGACTGTTATCCCATGCACCAAAATATTGCGGGTTCAATTCCCAGTCAGGGTACATACCTAGGTTGTGGGTTCCATTCCCAGTCAGAGCTCATATGGGAGGAAACCGATTGATGTTTCTCTCTCACAGAGATGCTTCTCCCTCTCCTTCTCTCTCCCCCTTCCTCTCTAAATTAATTTTTTAAATATCCTTAGGTGAGGATTAAAACATAATTTTTATTAAATATTTTATTGTTGTTCTATTACAGTTGTCCCAATTTTTCCCTCTTTGCTCTCCTCCACCCACTCCACCCTCCGCTCCCACAGTCAATACCCACCCTGTTGTCCATGTCCATGAGTTATTAGTACATGTTCCTTGACTAGTCTCTTCCACATCTTTCTACCCTCATCCCGCTCCCCTCTCCCCTCAAGTTGCTGTCAGTCTGTTCCTTTTTTCCATGCCTCTGGTTCTGTTTTGCTCTTTTGTTTGTTTTGTTCATCAGGTTCCTCTTACAGCTGAGATCATGTGGTATTTGTCTTTCACCACCTTGCTTATTTCACTTACCATAATATTCTCCAGTTCAATCCATGCCATCACGAAAGATAGGAGTTCCTTCTTTCTTTCTGCTCCATAGTATTCCATTGTGTAAATGTACCACAGCTTTTTGATCCACTCATTTACTGATGGACACTTAAACTCTTTCCAGCCTTGGCTATTATAAATAATGCTTCTAGGAACATAGGGATGCATAGATTCTTTTGAATTGGTGCTTCAGGGTTCTTAAGGTATAATCCCAGCAGTGGAAGCGCTGGACTGAAAGGCAGTTCCATTTTTAGTTTTTTGAGGAAATTCCATACTGTTTTCCACAGTGGCTGCACCAGTCTGCATTCCCACCAATGGTGTACTAGGGTTCGCTTTTCTCCACATCCTCGCCAGCACTTGTTTGTTAATTTGTTAATGATGGCCATTCTGACATGTGTGAGGTGGTATCTCATTGTGGTCTTAATTTGCATCTCTCTAATGGCTAGCGATGCTGAGCATCTTTTCATATGTCTCTGGTCCCTGTGTATGTCCTCCTTGGAGAAGTGTCTGTTCAGATCCTTTGCTCATTTTTTAATTAGGTTGTTTGCCTTCCTGGTGTTGAGTTGTATGAGTTCTTTATATATTTTGGAGATCAAATGTTTGTCAGACATATCATTGGCAAATATGTTTTCCCATAACATTAGATCCCTTTTCATTTTGATGATGTTTTCTTTAGCTGTACAGAAACTTTGTAATTTGATGTAGTCCCATTAGTTTATTTTTTCCTTTATTTCCCTTGCCCTAGGAGATATGTCAGTGAAAATATTGGTGCATGAGATATCTAACATTTTCCTGCCTGTGTTTTCCTCTAGGATTCTTATGATGTCACAACTTATATTGAAGTGTTTCATCCATCTTGAGTTTATTCTGGTGTATGGTGTAAGTTGGTGGTCTAGTTTCATTTTTTTGTATGCATGTGTCTGGATCTCACAGCACCATTTACTGAAGAGGCTGTTTTTCCTCCATATTATGTTGCTGCCCCCTTTGTCGAATATTAATTGTCCATAGAAACATGGATTTATTTATGGGCTCTCTATTCTGTTCCATTGATTTATATGTCTGTTTTTATGCCAGTACCAGACTGTTTTGATTATAGTGGCCATGTAATATAGTTTGATATCAGGTATTATGATCCCTCTTACTTTGTTCTTCTTTTTCAAGATTGCTGGGTCTATTTGGGGTCGCTTTTGGTTCCATATAAATTTTTGAAATATTTTTTCTAGATCTATGAAATATGCCATTGTATTTTAATAGGGATTATGTTGACTCTATAGCTTGTTTTGGGTAGTGTGGACTTTTAAAAAATAATTTAAAATAATTTTTGCATTATTATTATTAACTAATTTATTGAAGTATAATCTATGAAATATAATATATCTTCAGGTTACAGTTTGATGAACTTTTATTAACATATACAAATGAGTAATTGTATCACTAGATTCAATATATGAACATCACAAATGTCTCAGAATCTTTTCTGTTCTCATCAGCCACTAACTTCTCCAAATGTAAACTCTATTCTGAATTTTATTACCTTAGATTATTTTACCAGTTTTTAAATTTTATAATTTTATTTTACTCAATAGTGTCTTTGAGATTTATCCATGGTATTATATACAGCATAATTCGTTTCTTTTTATCTTTGTACGGTGTACATTTTCAGACAAATCATTGTTTGTACATTCTGTACTTTATGAACATTCTAGTTGTTTGAAGTTTTTAATTATTATATCTGAAGCTTATGTAAACATTCTTGTACATTGTATTATTAGTCATAAACACTCATCTCTTTTTGTTATATATCTAGGAGTGGAATTTTTGAGTAATGAGGTAGATATATCTTTAGCTATACTAGACCTGCTAAAAGTGTTTCCCCTAGTGTTTGTGACAATTTGTTCTCTGACCAACACTGTGGGTAGTTTAGTAGTTCAATTTTTATGTCTGTTATTGCTTTTATTTGGTTGTTTCATTTGTTTTCATACTCACTTTGTTAAAATTTTTATTTTTATATTTCTGATAACTAATGATGTTAAATATTTTTTCATATACTTATTGAGCATTTGAATATACTCACATATGAAGTGTCTGTTCAAGAATTTTCCCCATTTTTCACAATCGACCTTTTTTCTTATTGATTTATATAAGTTCTTTACAAAATATTTTTTAAAAACTGATGAGAAATTGAAAAATATACATGTTAAGAACCTGTTGAAATCACACATATAAAAATGGAAGAGCCAAAATTGTTCTGCATTGTAATAGAATGCTTTTTCTAATAATCATTTCAGAGAAAAATGAAAGTTTTACAGTACCAACCATATTTCAGAATAACACTGGCAAAATAGTAGGATATGAAAATCAATGTTCAGAGATTAGTGGCATTTTACATACCAATAATAAATAATCAGAAAAGGAAACTAAGAAAACAATCCCATTTACTACTGCAACAAAAAAATAAGGTACCTAGGAATACATTTAACCAAGGAGGTAAAAGACCTGTACTCAGAAAACTATAGGACATTGAAGAACGAAATTGAAGAAGATACAAATAAGTAGAATCATATACTGTGTTAATGGATTAGAAGAATTAACATCATTAAAATGTCCAAATTACCCAAAGCATTCTATAGATTTAATGCAATTCTTAGTAAAACACCAATGGCATATTTCACAGATCCAGAACAAATATTCCAAATTATACCATACACAAGAATAAACTCAAAATAGATAAAAACTTAAATGTAAGCCATGAACCATAAAAATTTTAAAAGAAAACATAAGCAGTAAAATTTTAGACACCACTCACAGCAATAATTTTGCTGATGTGTCTTTTAAGGCAAAAAAAATAAATAAATAAACAGACAGGACTAAATCAAATTAAAATCATCTGCACAGCAAAAGAAACCATCATTAAAATGAAAAGAAAACCCATTGTATGGGAGGACACATTTGTCAATGATACATCTGAGAGGGGATTAATTTTCAAAATATATAAAGAACTTATACAACTCAACACCTGGAAAACAAAAAATGCAATTAACAAAAGGGCAAAGGAACTGAATAAACACTTCTCTGAAGAGGACATACAAACAGCAAGTTAAGCATACGAAGACATGCTCAACATTATTAATCATCAGAGAGATGCAAATTAAAACTATGATGAGATATCACCTCACACTGGCCAGAATATCGACAGTCAGTAAATCAACAAACAAGTGCTGGTGAGGATGTGGAGAAAAGGCAACCCTAGTACACAGTTGGTGGGAATGCAGACTGGTGCAGCCACTGTGGAGAAGAGTATGGAGTTTCCTCAAAAAATTAACAATGAAATAGCCTTTTGACCCAGTGATCCCACTACTAAGAATATACGCACCTCTATATTCATAGCAGCATTATTTGCAATATGCAAGACCCGGAAACAGTCCAAGTTCCCATCAATAAATGAGTGTATAAAACAGCTACAATACACTTACACAATGGTATACTAATCAGCCATTAAAAAGAAGGAAATCTTACTTTTTATGACAGCATGGGTGGACCTGTTGATAATTTTGCTAAGTGAAAAAAACCAGTCAGAAAAAGAAAACTACCATGTGATCTCAATTATATGTGGAATCTAATGAACAAAATAAACTTATGAGCAAAATAGAAACAGAGACATGGACACACGAAAGAGACTAACATCTATCAGAGAATGAGGGGGAGGTAAGACTGGGGGCTGGATGGGAAAAGGTGTAGGGATTAGCCAAAGAACATGTATACCTAACACATGGACACAGACAACAGAGTGGCAATTGCCAGGGTAGAGGGGAAGGCAGGGGCTATGTGGAGGTGGACAAAGAGGGGAAACATAGGGACATCTGTAATAGTGTCAACAATAAAAATACAGTTAAAAATAAAATTTTAAAAATATTGGGGTAAAAGAATAATAAATCGTGTATCTTTCTCTCAAAAAAAAAAAAATCCCTGCTGTATTCCTGACATATTACCAACCTGAACACAATCTTAATCACTTTATTTGATTTGTCCCATCCCAGAGGAATTCTGTCTCTAAAAACACACTGAACATTGAATAACAGTAAATAAGAAAATAAGGTTTCTCCTAAAAAAGAATTTTTAATTAAAATACCTAAAGCAATGCAAGTAACCCCAAATTAATAAAGCATTAAAATATACCACAAGCTCAAGTACATAAGGGGATACTTTTAAAAAAAAAATGCTAGTCAGAGGAGGAGAAAAGCAAGTAAAAATTGATATTTCCTAGCATTAGTAATTTAGAAATTTTGGTGAACTAAGAGTATGGAAAAGCAGAATTGAATATTAGTGAAGTAAAAACATATAAGGGAATAAAACTAGGAATATTGGGAATACACTTAAAAATTTTGTTATTGGGATGCAGAAATACAAATCTATGATAATCAACCTACTAAAAATTACCAGGAAGAGGTAGAATTTATCAATTGGAATAAGAGATAGAGAAATAAATTCTAATTAATTCTACCCAGAACCTGTAAATTCTGGGTTATTATCATATTCTTTAGGAAATAATTGAATTAGTAAAGGAAAATATTTCCATGAAATGTAAAGTTATATTAGTTATTTTTTTTACGATTTTATTTATTTATTTTTAGAGAGAAGGGAAAGGAGACAGAAAGAGAAGGAGAGAAACATCAATGTGTGGTTACCTCTCATGTGGCCACCACTGGGGACCTGGCCCACAACCCAGGCATGTGCCCAGACTGGGAGTCAAACCGGGGACTGCTTGGTTCGCAGGTCAGTGCTCAATCCACTGAGACACGCCAGCCAGGGCTATATTAATTATTTTTAATATCATTATACTTTCATTAATAGTAAATAAAAGCAGATTTGTAATTTTAGGTATTAACTATTAAATAAAACTAAGTATTATTACTATAAAAACAAGACTCTGTTTTACAATATTAAGAAATTAAATTTTTCATCAAATTCCTTGATCTGAAAGTAAGTAACCTTTTTAAAGAAAACAGAATTGGTAGATTTAAATGCCAATATTTGTGGCATTTTCTTCAGTGCCTTTAATGAAGTATTATGAAATGTCACATTAAAACTCTGAATACTTTACCAATACTTATTGAATACCTATTTAATTTCCATGGATATGTATTTTGCATAAGACCAATTAAATATAGACACAGAGATGAAAGTTAACCATCAATAATTATCAATTGTTTTTCCTGTCAGTAAGTAAACAGTTCTCTTGATTATGCCATAAAATACCAAGAACAATATTATTTTCTGAATTGCAGTTATAAAACAGGTTATAGTTGGACATTTTTAATCTTGCAATTTATAACACATAAAACAAGCATCATTTATTATTCACATGTAAACAGAATAGTATCTTACAAAAGACTTTAAAAACATTGGTTGTCAACAATGTCCTTAAATCTCAGGTATTAGAGTAAAATGTAATTAATTTTTATTCCAATTAATTAGTAAAATATTATATAATGAAGATGTCTTAATATCTATCAATGAAAATAATCTTTAATACCCATTAGTATTACTGTGGTATAAAAATTTTTAAAACATGGAAAATAAGAAGAGTTAGTGGGAATGTGGAGAACATGGAGTCTTGTGCTGTATCAGTGAGAGTGTAAAATGGTACAGCCACTGTTGTAAACGGTACGGTGATTCTCAAAGATTTAAACATAAAATTACCATATGATACAGCAACTTCATTTCTGTGTACATAATCTCCAAAATTGAAAATGGTGACTGAAAAAGATAATTTGTACACCAGTAGCATTGTTCACAGTACCCAAAAGATAGATGTAAGGACTGATTAATAGAGAAAATGTGGTATATACACATAATTAAATATTACATAGCCTTAAAAAGAAAGGAGTATTTGACACATGCTACAAAATAGATAAATCTTGAAAAGCTATGCTAAGTGAAATAAATTAGTCGCAAAAGGACAAATATTGTGTGATTCCACTTATGTGAAGTTCCCAGAGTAGTCAAATTCATAGAGACAGAAAACAGAGTGGTAGTTGTCAGGACCTGGAAGAGGGAAAAATAAGGAGCATTATTTGTTCAATAAGTACAAAGTTTAATTTGGGGAAGATGAAAAATTCTGGACAGACATAGTGGTGATGGTTATACAGCAGTGTGAATATATGTAATGCCACAAAACTGAACACTTAAGAATGGTTAAAATGGTAATTTATGATATGCATGTTTGACCACAATTTTTACAAAAAGAAAAATAATTTGAAGTTACTCCACAGAAAATAAAATTGTCTGAATTTAATTATGATTAGCCAAGAAAATATTATTTTAAAGCTTTTTGTTATTTTACTAAAATTTCCTCCATTTATTCAATTAAATGCAGAAAGGCATGTCATAGGCTTTGAAGTCTTAAATGTAATAAAATTTTTGTATTATTAAAAATATCTGATTGGAATGAGGAGTACAATAAAAATGGTTTAGCACTGTATGTAATCAAATAATTAGGTATTACTAGTTACCTCCATTTCTCAAGGTGGTTATATTTTTATATAAAGAATTTTATCTTCTTTCTCAATGATAAAGATGTCCATCAAACATTCTTCCATTAAAAACAAATTCTATATATTTGAGGCAAGTGCAATCTCAATGTCTCATGAAAATCTCTTGCTATCCATGACTGCACAAATCACGTCTTTTATGACATCCATGTGCGTTATGTTGTTGTGGTGGGGGGATGAGATCTGTTTGCTTAGTTGGTTGGTTGCTTCTGTTTTTCTGATCATCTTTATTTTTTTCTCTTGTCAAGACCTAATTTTGCATTTTTTTGTTGTCTCTTAGGTGTTTGACACAGTTGAAGTTTAAATGGATTGACTGATAAATGAATGAATAAACCTACTAACTGAAAGTTGTAATGATCAAAAAGATTTCATTGGATTGAAATAGAGAACTGGTGGAAACTATAAAAGAAAAGCTCTCATTTGTTTGGTGACTGACAGAATCTTAATGACTATATATATATTGTGAATAAAACAAGTTTTCTGTAGCAGAGATCAGAGTTACTGTCAGTTACAGCAATCACAGTGTTGCTTCTTCATATCCTAATCTTTCCCTTCTATTAGGTGATTCCAGTATAGCCAGATAGACCCTACATGAGCACAAAAGGGGAATTGTGCACCACAGAGGAGGAACCAAAAAATATGAGTCTGTGATTTCAAATACCTGTTGCCACCCTCTTGAGGAAAGAGAGGGGAACTCTCATTAATATAATAAATTCTCCTCAGGAAGGGAAAGGGAAGTGCTCTATGTTGCAGCTCTTTGAAATATAAATAAATGACTTTGGGGGGCAGAGATGAGTGTCTCCAGGTTTACAATCCTAACACAGAAAGAGGTTTTTATATGTAAAAACACACTTCTGGGAAGTTCAGTCTTTCCAAAGTGTTCATTATAATTTACTCACCTTTTATTTATTTATTTTTACTTTATTTTTGTGATTTACACTATTTATTACAGATGTCCCCATCCCCACCCCCTCCACCCTCACCCTCCCTTCTCTCTGTCCCTTACAACACTGTTGTCTGTGTCTGTGGGCTATGCATATGTGTTCTTTGGCTAATCCCTTCGCCTTCTTTCACCTAGTTACCTGCTACCCCCTCCACTCTGACAGCTGTCAATCTGTTCCATGTAACCATGCCTCTGTTTCTATTTTGTTCATCAGTTTATTTTGTTCATTAGATTCCATATATGAGATCACATGGTGTTTGTCTCTTACCAGCTGGCTCTTTTCACTTAGCATAATATTCTGTAGGTCCATCCATGCTGTTATAAAAGGTAAGAGTTCTCTCTTTTTCCGGCTACATAGTATTCCATTGTGTAAATTTACCACAACATTTTTATCCATTTATCTACTGATGGGCACTAAGGTTCTTTCCAGATCTTGGTTATTGTAAACAACACTGCTATAGATATAGAACTACACATATTCTTTTGAATTGGTGTTTCAGGATTCTTAGAATATATCCCCAGGAGTGGGACCAATGGATCTGGAAGCAGTTTCATTTTAAATTTTTTGAAGAAACTCAATACTGTTTTCCACAGTGACTGCACCAGTCTGCATTCCCACCAGCAGTGCACTTGGGTTCCCTTTTCTCTACAACCTCACCAGCACTTGTTTCTTGATTTTGATGGTTGCCATTCTGCCAGGTGTGAGGTTGGTCAAGGGAAACAAATTAAAAATTAATGAGAATATATCAAATTATCCTGCACACCAAAAGAAACCATCAAAAAAATGAAAAGGGAACCCACTGTATGGAAGAACATATTCACTGATGATATGTCTGATAAGGGGTAATGAGATTTTGGAGCAAAATGAAAGTAATTGCTAAGACCACTTTAGTGTAGTATTCCATTTTCACTGTATGTAATTAATAATCTCATCAGTTACATTGTTAAAATAAATTGTAGTTTTTCTTAACTTTGAACAATCAGATTAAGGAGAATATATTTTTAAAAATATTTTTGGGAAAGCAATTCTTTTGGTGCAAAATACATTTTATTAAGCTTCTTTGTTTAAATTTAAGTACTACAAACTAAAATTCACTCGAGCATTAAATATTTGTAGCTTGCTGGTATGCATGGCCCTATAGTTGTCCATGAGATAAGTGAGAAAACGCAAGCACTGGTTACATAACTAGAGAATTACACAATTTTAGAGCCTGAAAGCATCTTAGTGATTATCTTACCAACATTCCTGTTTTACTGATGTGAAACTGAGTTTTCAGAGAATGTAAATGAATCAGGTTAAGAAATGATCTATGGAAACATTGTGAGTATTACTTTTTGAAATAAGGCAGCATTTCCCCCAGAATTACTTAAGAGTTTATGTTCCGTTAAGGTATCTTGATAGTTTAAGATATTTATGCATGTAGTAGGTATATAAAATAGAAATCCGTTTTATATCAAAAAGCGCCCCCGCCCCCACAACCCGGTATTTCTGTAGAAACATTTCAGCAGAATTGCATTCGTTTAATTTTTGGATGTTCAATACTGGGTAGTACCGATGTGTTAACGCCACACTGCTCTCCATTATCATTCAAGAATTTTCCTTTTAAGAACCAGCCTGGTCAGGGATAGAATTTCCAAGCCAAGCCTCAGGAGAGCCCTTGGCTATGAGGAGCTCCTTCCATTCATTTGTTGTCGTCTTTAGAACAGATCCAGCTTTCTCAATCTTTGTCCTATTGTGTATCATGAAGAAGATTTTTGTTTCAGCCCAACCTTTTCAATATTGTTCTCAGTTTTGTGTATCTGTGCATGGGTGTGTTAAAAATACCCAATTCCTGATTACCTTCCTTTCAGGATTTGGTTATTTATTTTTGACAATCAGCGTATACTGTTTTTATGTTAATTGATGCTTTGTGTGCCCTGCACATTAGTTCACCTTAGAACTCAGGCTGAATTTAAACCTTTGTTCTGCTATGTTTGAAAAGTCAACTTTTGAATGACCTCAAAATATATAAAAGTGCTTTCACTATACAGCATTACAAAGCTCGCTATCTCACCTGATGCCTCTACCTCATGATTTGCTTTGTACAATAGCAAAGCTGTCATGTTTTGCCGTTCAGTGGCTGTCACCAAGAATCACCTTCTCTAACTTGCCTTCCCTAACATTGTATTTCTTCTGCTCTTAATGTTCTCCTTTCTATTTAAATTATTTTCAAATCATAACTCTGCTGATTCTATGGTTAAAGGCTATTTAATATGTTTACCTACAAATCCCTTTAGAAACTCATTTCAACTTTTCTGTCTTATGCAGTTTTCTTGAGTCTCTCTATCATCTGTGCCTTTACTGAAATATTCATTCAATTATTTGCCAAAAAGCATTGAAAAACCGGCAATAGTACAATAAAGGCCACAATAAAAAAATAATTTAAACGAAATAACTGGAGGAAAAAGATGGGACAAAAGTGATGAGAAAAATAAGATATATGGAAGAATAAAGACACAAATTGATCCTGGAAAAAACTATTCATGTATTGCAGATATTCTATATATTTGTTTCTAACAATTTGACCCCAATTTAAATAAGAAAAGAATGTAATTAGTTACATGATTTATGGTTTCTATACGATAAAAACAAGACTGTTCAGAAGCTGATTTTTCTTAGACAGAAAACATAAATTAATCTAGTTCTTTGTCCCCACAAAAAGAGCACTATTCATTCAGCAAATAATATTTGTAAAGCATACTGATAATTGGTAAAGGTCATGTATGACAATAATTTTAGAAATATTTCTTTTAAGGCCTATATTATTACATCACTCTGAAATGCAAAGAAAAAAATTAGGTTCCTTAACCAAAAGAAAACAGCTCCATCAGAGAGCTCCAAACTCTGGTGTAATATGAAGGAAGATGATAGTATCCAGGTGTAGGATGGACAAATGCATGCCATCTAGACCTCTCACTGACCACATCTCCCTTGCTGATGATATATACCTTTACCTGATAGTTAAATCCTTTTTGTCTGGGTTCATGTGTGGCCCCAGGGAGGCATTAGAAATCGACTGGGCATGGTATTTGAGAAGAAGCCTGGATACTATCAGTTTACTCAAAGTGTGATGTTCTGCATATTATTCAGGCAGGACTCCATAAATGTTATTTTCCTCTATTGACCTCCTATATGACATAACAAGAGGAGGTAACAAATGGCTATAGCGCAGCAACTATTCTAGATCGCTTTTTGGTAAGGGTTCGAGACTCTTACCTGTCATATTTGTGCATAAAAATATCTTTCTCTTTTTAAAATGTGATATTCTAAATGTCCAGACATATACATATGTCTTTATATAAAACTATTCCAATATTGCTGCCAGGTATGATAAGGAAAGTACTTTCATTTCAATAACTTAACTCTCGCAAATAATTTTTTCAGTGAGAGAGATTTGAGGCATTGACTGACAAACTCTAAAAGCCATTTGTAAATGAAAATGTAAAAATCAATCAAGAAGAGCCAAGGGAATTTTAAAGAAAAAAAACAAGGGAGATGAAGGAATCATATTTTAGATATGAAGATACATAATAAAGCAATATTACTTAGGTATGTATAATATAAATAAAATAATTTAAACATTGATAAATTGAACAACATGGAGACTCTAGTACTTATATGTCTATAGTTACTTAATTTCTGATATAGGTGATACTGAAGAGTAGTGAGAAACAATGGTATTTTCAAGAAATGGTGCTGGGTCGATTGACTATCACATAGAAAAAATAATAGTTTTGACCTTTACACCAAAATGTACACAAAAATAATTTATTGATTAATTGCAGACTTAAATTAGAAAGGTAAACATAAAGCTTTTAGAAAAAAATATAGAATCTATTTGATACACCTGGCGTGGCACATGTGGACACTAGCCGTGTAACAGGTGTGGAAGAGGTTCAGAACTTGGGGTGTGCAGGAATATAGGAAAAAATACCCCACCACCATTACTTGGGGGATGGGGAAGTAGACGGACTGGTTGAGAAGTACTTTGCATATCAATAACAGCTGGCTAGCTTCATAAATATGTTAAGTAGCTGTGTCAGGAGCCAGGGAGATGGGCATGAGTTTAACCCATGCTGCGACACAGTTCTCCAGTGGCTGCACCTGGGCAGCAGCAGGAAATGGGCTTCCCTTGGTCATGGGGCCATACTTGCCCAGGCTAACAATGGCAGCCAAGAAAGGCAGAAGAAACCAGAGGACTGACAGAGAGAGATAGCTGATTGGGGGAGGAGTAGGAAATGGGGTTACGGAGGAGGAGCAGGGTGAAGATTTAAACTCAAGCGTGGCAGCCATCCTGGTCCTCTGGACATGTGGCTTGGAAGGCAGTAGGAGAGCCATGAGAGGCAATCTCTCTTTCTGGCTAGCCACCACACAGCTTAGAAAAGGGAAGAAAAGCAGGATATAGCAGCTGTGCAGAGCTCTGCTAACCGTGCGGCTTGAGAAGAAGCACTCTCGGCCATGCGGGGAGTAATAGTGAGGGAAGAGACATGCCGTCTGTGGTAAGGGATTAGGCCATGCACTGCAGCTGTGATGTGTCTGCTCTAGCTGACTCCAGAGCTGCAAAGGACTTATGTGCAAGATGCCACCTTGCAGACTGGGACTTTACCTGGACTATTAAGACTTGTGCCTTCTGTGAGTTTCACCATGATCCAGAGTAACACAGAACAGCTTTCCTGTTCTGTTATACAGAGGCTGATGGCAACATATTCCAGATCCTGCACAGATAAGGACATGGGAAACTTTTGGGGTTTCTGGCTGATAGCCTGGTGGGGAACATGGGAAGTGCTGTGTCTCGTGGTAAAGGAGGGCCCTGAGCTGAGGTGCTCTGAGCATCCCCCGCCCAGGTTGGAATTTTGTAAATAAATATCTGCTCTTTCCAGCATTAATTGTTGGGTGTTACACTGAGGCAACACGTGAATGGGCCCCAGTCTGCTCGCTTACATTTTTTGTGAGTTCAGTAACAGTCACAGAGGAAAATGGTAGTAAGTCAGGCTGCATTTCACTTAAGAACTGCTCTGCTCATTAAGTCATCATTAAGGAAGTGAAAGGTAAGTCAAGAGAGGGAGAAAATATGTGTCATACACATCATACATATACCTGATGAAAGACACATCCAGAATATACAGAAAGTTCATAAAATTTCGTAAGAAAAAGGCAGGCAATTCAATGTAAAAATATGCAAATATTGAACATTCACCTCACAAATAAGATATACAAATAATCAATAAATATATTATTCATCCATAAACTTCTTTATGCATTAAGAAAATGCAAAACCAGGTCAAGGTTGTGACAGGTGCAGTGCCTAGGGCACAAAATCGAAGGAGGCAGTCTCTTTCATAGTCAAGCAAATGTCAAGTATGATTGGTACAAACACTTTTGAAAATACTTTTTAGTATCAACCAATACACATCCTTTGAGTCAGCAATTCCCCTAGGCATGTATGCAATTTTTTTTAATTGCTATATTCACCAAGACAAGCACATGAATGTTTATAGGAACATTATATGCAATAACCAGGATAATCCAAAATTCTATCAGCAGAAGAATGGATAAAGAAATTATGGGATATTAATAAAATAGAATACTATACAGCAATGAGAATTTTGAATTGCAACTCTACACAGCAAACATGGATACATCTTATAATGTATAGTGATGGAAATCAGACACAAAGAAATATATACTGAATTATTATACACATTTCAAAAATAGATCAAATTAACCTCTAGTCAGAATATCGGTCACCCTTGAAAGGAAATACTGCTGAAAACAGCCGGAGTGGTTTCTGGGATGTTGCTAATTTTCTGTTTATTGATATGAGTTCTGATTACATAGAATTATTTACATTGGGGAATCTCACTGAATTATATACCTTTATTGTACTAAATTGAGGGAGTCTCTGAAAGCCTGAAAGTAATATTATCTATAGCATCTCTACACAAAATACCTTGACCACCAAGACCCAATGTGACCAGAGGCATTCATGTGGCACCAAAAGTCTCACACTTTCTACACGTGGGTTTTATATACATACCTCTTCCACAGACATCTTTGTCATCAAATTGTCAAACTTGGTCCTTCAAAGTCCCTAACTATGCTAAATTGACAATAAGCAATCAAGCAAATCAGTAGTTTAATAAACTTGAGTAGTATATATTAGACGTTTATTGTCATTTTCCTTTAATTACCTACTTTGTTGTCAAAAATGTCCAATTTAAAAACCACAGTCAGATGTTTACAATGACAAGGAGTAAAGCAATGCATGCAAATTTCACTCTAAAACATATAAAGAAAAGTTTTATACCAAAAATTAGGATTTTTGTGAATTGAATAGACATGTCAGTGTAAAACCAGCTGCTTTTTACACAATATAACAGAAAACAAACATCTAATACTTTACATAACAGTCAATGGAAAAGTATCCTGTAGTTACTTATATTTAGATAAAATCCATTTAGAATTAGGATTATCATGGGGGAAATACTGGCCAAGAAATGAGTAAGTTAACCTAGATCCCAAAACACTGCCCTTCTTATAGACACGATAATATACAGTAGATAAATAAGACAAATTTGTTCATTAAAAAAGGAATCAGTAGGGTTTTTTTTTAGATATTACAAGCAAAATCAACAGATAGGAGGCCAAAATATGGGCTTTACGAATCAGAGAACAAAGATTGGAGCAGTCGATGTTTTGTGTAAATTATGTAAATCAAAGCATGTGCATTTGAGAAAACCAAGTCATTTCTCCTCTTAGTTTTCCTGCAACCATTAAGAAATCTGTAAATAAACTCAGGGTTAAGGAATTTAAGGTTTTTTTTCTTTGTTTTCTTTGTTTACCCTATTACACATATCTCCATTTCCCACCCACCCTTGCATCCCTCCACCCAGCCACCCCTCTCATTCCCTCTGACCATCACCACACTGTTGTCTGTGTCCATGATTTATGCATACATATCCTTTGGTTAATCCCTTCACTTTCTTTTATCCTGTCCTCCCGTCACACCTCCACTCTGACATCTGTCTCTTCTGTGCCTCTGTTTCTATTTTGTTCATCAGTTTCTTTTGTTCATTAGGTTCCACATATAAATGAGGTCATATGGTATTTGTCCTTTTCTGACTGGTTTATTTCACTTAGCATAATAATCTACAGGTCCATTCATGCTCTCTTAACAGGTATGATTTCCTTCCTCTTTTGAATCTGCATAGTATTCCATTGTGTAATGTACCACAGCTTTCTGATCCACTCATCCACTGATGCACACTTGGGTTTTTTCCAGATCTTAGCTATTTTAAATAATTCTGCTATGAACACAGGAGTGCATATATTCTTTTGCATTTGTGTTTAAGTTGTTTTATCTTCATTACCTAATGGAATTACTTGGACTGCTCCTCAAACCAGAACATGGGATAAGTCAGTTCCTTAGCAATTCTCGTGTTCAATTGGGATTGTAGCATTGTAACAGCCTACCAGTACTATGGAATATCCTTGCTCTTCTTTATGACAACCAAGGAGATTGGATCCATTTGGTATAAAAGGATAAAGAAAGACATTGTCAAGACAGACACCTGGGCCTGTGTAAATCAAATAAACCATGAAGTCTTGACCTTCTTGTTGAAATACAAGCCTCCCAGGAGACAGGTTTCTTGAACAAAAATCAGTGCCCCAAAGTGAGTCTCCATAATTGGAGAACTATCATGCAATACAGGTTTCTATGTGAGCAAATGTTTTATGCAATATTTTATGGTGTTTATCTTCCAGAAGAAAGAATTCTTTGTATTTTCTAAATACCATTTATCTTTTGTTTTCTAATAGTTTATACTATGTTACAACCGGATATACTGAATTTTGAAGGCTAGGATTAATTATATCTGTTGTATTCTCTTCATATAATCTATTGCCTGGCATAGAGTTGATACTAAATAGATATTTGTTTAATTAATATTTTTAAGAATTGAAAAATCTTTTGGTTCAAATAATGTATTATATTTCATAATGACAATTTCAAAGCAAATCAGTTTTCTTGTTAGTTGCTATTTGTGCACCTAATATAGGATTTAGTGAAAGAACTAGTCAATACTTATGATTAAATTGTCTATGTTAGAAAAATAAAATTTGCTTTTATATTTTAGTTCAAAAAGGGAGGATGCATTCCTATTGATAAATTACTTATTTTTCACTGCCTTTTATTTTACTAACCATATTGAGATGGATTTTTTTCTACTAGAAAACTTTACGGGTATTTTTATGTTCTTATAGGATATTCTTTATGCACATCTCATATATGTATGACTCCTGATGCAGTGAAATTTTAAATGTATTGAACTATAGTGCCCATAACTAAAATCCTATGACAAAAAATGACACACTTAAAATTGGTACCTAAAATTGCTTTTCATTTCAAAATCTACAGCTTGCCATTGGGCAAATTGTCTGAAGCAGTAGAGCTAGAAAGAAGGGTTCTCTGCAGTTTATGTGATCTATGTCATTGTTGAGAGAGGTGTTCATATCCTTCTATTTCTATAGTTAGCTCTATTTGACTTGAATTCTCTCCAGCCTTTGAAAGCAATGTAACCTTTCCCAATTCTCTCTGAGTTTAGCGTGAAGGTTTTTCTTCCCTCAACATGTTAGCCATAGTTGTAGAAAAGCTGCAAAGCTATGACATCCTTAATACTAATGAGCCTTATTCCTTTACAATATTTTGCCTGATAAATTCTTAATACAGTTTTGGGGGCCAAAACAATAGAAAAATGGTATGGATGGGAAAGATTTTATTGTTATTTTGTTTTCATATAGATGGAAATTTTTTTTTTCTATCAGCCCATTTATATTCAGACCATGTGGGCCACAATCTTCTGGGCTAATTATTTTGTTCCTGAATGAACAATAGATATTAGATTTTTTTTTTAGTATGCAATGAATAAACTGTTCCACAGTTACAGAATAAATACATATTTGACCTATGCTTAATTGTTTTAAATTTGTGCTCCATTGCTTCCAAAAGTTGGGAGGAATGGAAAACGGAGTTATCCTTAGGGTGGGGAAATGACCATTCTGGCTTAATACACTGGTGTCCAGTCCATCCAGAGGAAAACAAAATGAGTGTTTGGAGAGGAAAATTTGTTATAAAATGATGGCAACTTCCAGGCAGATAAGCAGACCTCATGGACCAGCTGGTTGTATGAAGGAATGGTGATTAAATGAGCCTCAGGGTTTTTGTTTTTATTTTGTTAACACAGGCTGACAGGAGCCACAGCCTTCTCAATGAAACTCAGTGAACCACAGAGGAATATGCTAAGGGCAACTCTGGGGAGAGTATGATAGCATCAGCACAAATCCATCATTCTAGAAAACACAGCTCTATAACATCCTTTTTATGGTGGGTCACAAGGAACATCTTTTGTCTGTGTACACAGCATTATTTTTAGTTATATAATTCATAGTAGTGAAGGAAATAACGCAATTTACCTGAAAAGGTTAATGGTTTTCTTGGACACCTAATTTAACACATTTATCTTTCTAGTTGATACCATGGCTATAAAGAGTTAGTATAAAAGCTAAAGTTATAGCTTAAAAGTTCAATAAGCTTCTAAGAGCACTCAATGCTCAAACAGACTAAGAGTATTTTTATGGAGATCAATGGGCAATTCACTCCTCAGTTGCATTTTATTTTTCCTTTGAAGTGAAAAGTTCCCCATAATATTTAAGACACATAAAAAACTTGGATAAAATCTATATACTGAACTAATCTTTCAACACCGAATGTGTACAGCGGGTACAGGTTGATATAGGTGGTTATAGCAGCAGTTGGGCATTGGGCGCCTCTTATGGGCTGAAAGTTGAGTAAAATGAATTTAACCCATTGCTTCAAATTTGAAAGGCATGTTTACGAGAGGAAGTAAGGATGGCTTCCTTGAAGAGTCCCTCTCTTGACAGGAATTCCTCCTCTCTAATATATGGTACTGAGCTTTTTAGGCTAAGAAAGGTGATTGTTGTGCACCCTGAATCAGTCAGCCTCTCGGGTATTAAATCAAGCTAAGCACACTCACAAGAGTCTAATTTACAAGACAACCAAGTGGGACCTAATTATTATTAAATAAAACACATAGCTATCAAGTAGTGTAAATACTTCTATTTACTGATTAGCATATTCCTTCCCTTTGGGCAAGTTAAATTATAATTATATGATTTCACAGTCAACATGGGAATAAAGCAAGAGCAGTTAATTGAATGTTTTATTGCCCAATGTCATTAAGCCCTGAAAGCGTGAAGTATTCATCTCAATGCAGAGACACAGCACCGATGGCCAAGTGGTCCTGGACAAGAGCTAGGGCTCCGATGGCAAGCCCCTGACGGTCTTCAAGGTATAGAGCGATAAATAAGGAGACAATATTCAGCAGAGGTGTTGTTCAGCACATATTCGATCTGAATACGCACTTTGTTAAAGTTTTCAGCTATGAGTTACATTAATAAATACCACCTGTGCCTAGCACACCTCTTTGAACAGATCTGCAGAGGATTTCTATTTGTCTAGCTGTTTTTGGGTCTCTCAGAACTTGTTGAGTTATCCGTCACTTCTTAGAGCAACAGTTCTCAACATTTTCAGTCTTAGTATCCCTTTATACTCCTCTAAATTACAAAAAACCTCAAAGAGTTATTGTTTATTTGTATTAAATCAATCAATATTCACTAATTTTAAACTGAAACTGAAATAATATTAAAAAAATAAAAATAAAAATATAATTTAAAAATAACAATAGTGAACCCTTACTTAACATAAATAGCATTATAAAATAGCTCTAATTTAAAAGTTGACAAGAGTCACGTATTATTTGTATTTTTATAAGCATTATTAATATCTGACTAATAGAAGATAGCTGTGTTCATCTTTTTGCTTCTGCTTTCAAACTGTCGATATCACATATCTTGTAGCCATTGAAAAAACGTACTGTATAGTTATGAGAGAAGAGAAGTGAAAAGCAAATGACCTCATGCAATTATTATTTAAATAGTTTTGATCTTGGGAACTCATTGGAAAAGTCTTTGAGGACCCCCAAATATCACAGAGATCAATTTTTTGACCACTACATCCACATCTAACTTTCCAACTGCTATAACTGTAGTTCTCACTTCCTGGCTGTACAATAGAATCATGTGAAACTGCAAAAACACCCAACTCATGATTATATACAAATCACTCTTTGAGAAATTCTACCATAGAAGATTAAGGCTTCTTCAGTTGCTATAGTGAGAAGTTTATTTAGGCTGCCGACTACCTCTACCCTGCCTCCCTCCTCGCCCTTCAACTCATCTTTTTAAAGCTAAGTAAACTAATGTTTGTTAATGGATGCCTGATAAATGGGTACACCCCATCATTTGCTGCCATTCAGTAAACCAGCCATATGCATGATTATAAGACCATTTAATTAAAATTACTGACTAGAAAAAGTAAGGAATTAACAATATAAAAGAAGAAACAAAGAAAAAAATCTGTGTATACATTAAAAGGATATGAATCTGGGGGAAATTGTATGAGAACAAGAAAATTCTAAGAGAAAGATTGGTAGATCAGGAGAAATTCCTCAAACTATAGAGACAAGGGAGAAGGAAATCCATTAAATTTGTCAACAGTTTTGAATATTACGTAGTGAAATTGAACCCCACCGCTGCATTCTACACTCAGCACTGTCATATTCATGCGACCTGACGCTAGTTTACTTCAGTCCCTGTTCTCCATTCCAGCTCTAAAAAAAATCTCTCTCTTTCGCAAAGTCCAATTTTGTCTTTATGAAACTATATTCAAAATTCCTACCTGTGCATACATTCTTTTATTTTTTATTCTTTTTTATTTTTTATATTGTAATTCTATTTTCTTAGTAGTATGACTAAAATCTTGCCCCTCAAGTAGGTGAATATTTTAAAATTATGGTGCTAAGTAGTTAACAGTCTGGAACACCTGCCCCTATGCCTCTCTTAACAACATTTTTGACTATTTTTTAAAGATTATCTTACCACTCCCTGTCTTAGCTCTTTGCTAATTCCAGACTTAACATTGTCCCACTGATAAAATATCAAGAACCCGGAGGCAGAACTTTCTCGGGAGAAGTATCCATGTGCCCTGCCCCTTAGTTTCAAGTTCTGCCCCTCCTTGTTGATTCTAAGTAATATGATCGTATTTGAGTGTGTCATTAACATTTATTGAGAAAACTTTTGTTTCCAGTGTGATAGATAGACAAAGGCATTTGAAACATTCCATCCAGATTAAATTGGCTTTAAATTTTCTATTATATTATCTAAGGATCCATCAGAGCTCAAGGTAACATAACTGTAAAACGATGAAGGAAAACAACAATGCTTTTCAGGTCACTAACATCTCAGAGGTTGTTGTGCTTCAATGTTTGTGCTCCTGCCATTTAAAGTTCCCTGTGGCCATGTTTTACGTGAGCTGAGGCCTCCTGTTTCCTATCTAGTGTCACAACAATAAGAGTCTCCCACAATTTTTACTCAAACTGGGTTAACATTAATTCATCATCAGGAGAGGTTTTTATTGATACAGAAAAAAGAAAAAATATAGGGCTTGATTTTTCCATTTATAATTCATGATGCAAATTCATGATGTTCGAAATGGTATTTCACTGGGTGAAATGAGACAACATTAAGCGCCAGGGGCCTGCACTAAAATTACCCAGACACTCTACATTTAATGTTCTTTACATTGCAGTGTAGGAATTCCTGCCATACTTTAAAATTAAATTTCTATTTTTATGTTTTAAGTCTTATTTGGCAGTAGAACAAAAGTATGCTTTCTATTATAGATTTTCTTTTCTAAGTTATTTTTTATGTAAAAACATTTTATAGAGAGATTTCCTTCTAAATTACTTGTGAGTAAAGTTACTATAAATTGATTAGGTAAGCCAAATAAAATCTAAAAAATTCTACCATATAATAGAATTTTTCCAATGCTTATTTCTTTAGAGTGCTTGAACATATCAAATATATCAAATGGATATATTTCAGCTTTGAGCTGCAGGAAAAATTTCTGACTGTGCAGTTGACTTGCTGTTTCTTGCCTCCAAGTTTCCATGAACCATTCATAGCAGCACCTGATTTCCTTCTGGGGTGTCATCTCTCCCACCCCACAGAGCTGTAAGCAGTGGGAGGGTAAAGCGGGGTGTTGTTTCCACTACCATAGAAATTAAAGCAATACTTAGAAGCTTCTGACATCAGATTTCTTCTGTAAATATCAGTCTCTATTGAATTTCAAGCATTTGAGAACATGGTAACTCTTAGATGACCGGCCTTCAGTATGATCGTCTTCATTAGTGTTTATTCCAAGACTGTTTCTTAGGTTCTTTCTTTCTTTCTTTTCCTTCTTTCTTTCTTTCTTTCTTTCTTTCTTTCTTTCTTTCTTTTCTTTCTTTCTTTCTTTCTTTCTTTCTTTCTTTCTTTCTTTCTTTCTTTCTTTCTTTCTTTCTTTCTTTTTCTT
>PVJD01008239.1:0-74643 GCA_004026545.1 Mormoops blainvillei | reverse complement strand
TCTTTCTTTTTTTCCTTCTTTTTCTTTCTCTCCTTTTACATTTTATGGGAAACCATCTAAACACTTAACCAGACAAATGACTACAACTGGCCTATGCCTGAGAAGGAGCATTCTGATGACTGTGTAAAAAATAGTTTGCAAGGAGGCACAAGTGGAACCTGGGAGATCAGTAAGGAGATTATTTCAGTAGCTCAGGAAAGGCAGTGATTCCTGGAACTCAGCTGGAGGTAATGAGAAGTGGTTGAGTTGGCACATATTTTGAATTTCAATGACAGCATTTTGCTAATAGATTGAACTTTGGGTGTGAAAAATAAGTCATGGACAGCTCCAGGGTAGTTCAAATAACTAGATGACTGACTAGCCTTGATCAAAATGACCAAGGTTTTAGGAGTAAGAGATTTGGGGTAGTTCAAACTGAGTAAGGTTTGATTTACCAAGTAGGTATCCACAGGGAGATTATGAGTGGGCAGTTGGATAGTTGTCTGTAGTTAAGAAAGTCATTTGTATAGACATATATTTGGGAAGTAGGCTATGGAGATTATATTTAAAGACATGGAAATAAATAAGATTACTTGTGGAGTAAATATAGTAAAAAATGTGTAAAATTGAAAGCCCAAGACAATTCAACTTTTAGAGTTTGAATAAATTAGGAAGATTCAGAAAGGAGACTGAATAGAAATGGCTTATGAGGCTAAGGGCCAAGCAGATGTATGGGAGCTCATAAAATCAAAGTGAAGAACATAATTCATGGCTGTAAGGAGTGATCATGGTGTCAAACTGCTGAAGTGTTGACAGAGATAAAGATCCAGGATTTGACCACATGGCAGTTATTTGTGATTTGATAAGATTAATTAGGGAAAGGCCTGGAAGAAATCCAAACAGGGCAGGATAAAACTAAGAAAGCACAGGCAGTAAGGAGGGACAACTACTTGGATAACTTTTGATAAAGAGAAAGAGAGAAACCATAATGGCTAGAGGGGCATCTGGAATAAATTTTTTTTTAATGGGTATAATATGTCCTTATAGGAACAGAACGAGAGAGAGAAAGAAAAAAACTGGTGACTTAAGAGAAAGAGGGAGATAATCAAGCTTGTCATGCTACCACCTACAGTAGCAAGGTCACACTTTCCATTTTTCCTGTAAAAGTAGGAATCTTTTGATATTTTTCACATTTTATATCTCTAACACTCGAAGCGAAGAAGCAGAGGCCCAGTGCTCTGATGCCCTCTCTTATCAATCAGGAAATTTCCTGTGAGATTAAGGGCTATAGAAGCATCAACACCCATAGCAATCTGCCTTTCCCTTTCAAAAGTAACCACATCTACCCCCATTCTTACTTTTCATCATCTTATTTCAGTGAAATAAGTAATCTTCTCTCCAAGAAAATGTCTTTGTTTTGTAGACCCCTTCAAAAATGGCTAAGTCAGATACTGCTCCATTGGTTACAAAACTCCATTGGTTAGAGTACACCGAAGATGTATTTTACAATTTAAGAGTGGCTAAATCTAAGCAGATTTATCAAAATTTGTGTTTGCTATAATCATTAAAATGATATAAATACATGAAAATAAAATATGTGCAACCATGCACACATCTAATCCTGAATTTGTCAGAAATCTTATTGCAAACTATAAATAAACTATTGAAATTAACTCTACAGGAGAAAGAATTTGAGTCAAAAATCAATAATTTTTTTACTTGTTTTTCTTGTTCATTAGATTCCTCTTATAAGTGAGATCATATGGTATTTGTCTTTCACCAACTGGCTTATTTCACTTAGCATAATATTCTCCTGTTCCATCCATACTGTCACAGAAGGTAGGAGTTCCTTCTTACTTTCTACTGTGTAGTTTTCCATTGTGTAAATGTACCACAGTTTTGTTTTGTTTTGTTTTTATCCACTCATCTACTCTTGGGCTCTTAGGCAGTTTCCAGCACTTGGTTATTGTAAATAGCTCTGCTATGAAGATATGCAACAGGCTGACAGCAGCTAGAGGGGAGGAGGGAAGGAGGTCATGGTGGAAAGAAAGGGAAGGAACTAGTTAAAGAACATGTGTGAATGACCCATGGACTTGGACAACAGGGTGGGGATTGGCTGTGTGAGTGGGGGTTGAACTAGGCAGAGGAGGGAAAAGGGTGAGAAATTGGTGCAACTGTAATAGAATAATAATAAAAAAAATTCTTTCCTAAAAAAATCAATAATTTGTTTAGGATAACAGAGTCTACCAGGGACCAAGGAGCAAAAATCAACCGTATCCTACCACAAGAACGTGTTCCTTAGTGTGTCACCAGCAACACCACCACCAAATGTTTCATATGTGTCTCCATGTCACTGGATTCATTGTTGCTAAATTATCATCCACTCCATTTCCACTCTTGTCAAGAATTGTCTCTAAATTATTGTCTGAGCATAAATCATGTGACTTTTCTCTAGTTGACAGGGAATAGGAAGATTATTTTCCTACTGTTTGTTTTCATAATAAGAATTTATGATAAAACTTCTACATAATGCCAGTTAGGGGAAAACAACAAAACTGACAATTGATTGGAAGTCTGTGTTGGAGTAAAAACAAATCCTTGAGTAACATGAACTTCTAAAAACATAAAGTATCCAGCAAAATTAGACTAGCCAATACTGAAGTCCTGTTTCTATCAGTATTTTAGTTTTTTTAACAACCCATCATGAAGTACATTGCGAAATTTACTTCTTGGCAGATATGCCTGAAAGCATAATTATCATCCCATGCATGTTTGTTTATGAGTGATACAGAAAATAGCAATAAGCAATGTCTACAATTTTTCTATTTTTTTTTTTTTACTGGACATACCTGACATTTGGTTTTATATTCTCTCAATTATAACATCTTTGTACTTATGGAATTATTGTCTCAAGTCAACACTAAGCATACTCAAATACTGTGCAATCTCCAAGACATTTTGAAAACATAAATTTAATTCTCTGGGCCTCTATTTATAAAATTGTTAAAATAATACCCAACTTCCACGCCGTGCGTCTGGAGCTCTCTGTGTATCCTCGCCTGGCGCAGCCGCGAAACGCGAACAGTTTTGTCTTCAATGTTCTTCGCAGCGCTCTGGACTGCTGACCTCACTTCCCAGTGGGGAAGACATGGAAAGAATTTGCATAAGACCACTGGGCAAAATGGAGCTGGAGGAGCCTTATTAGTGCACCGAGATACTCCTGAGAATAACCCAGATACTCCATTTGATTTCACACAAGAAAACTATAAGAGAATAGAAGCAATCTTAAAAAAACTATCCAGAAGGGCATAAAGCAGCAGCTGTGCTTCCAGTCCTGGATTTAGCCCAAAGACAGAATGGATGGCTGCCCATCTCTGCTATGAACAAGGTTGCAGAAGTTTTACAAGTACCTCCAGTGAGAGTCAATGAAGTAGCAACTTTTTATACAACGTAAAATCGAAAGCCAGTTGGAAAGTATCATTTCCAGGTCTGCACAACTACACCTTGCATGCTTTGATACTCTTGACAGCACCCTGGAGGCCATTCAGAAAAAGCTTGGCATAAAGGCTAGGGAGACTACACCTGATAACTTTTCACTGTTATAGAGGTGGACTGTTTAGGGGCCTGTGTAAAAGCACCAATGGTTCAAATAAATGACAAGTACTGTGAGGATCTGACACCTAAGGATATTGAAGAAATTACCGATGAGCTCAAGGCTGGCAAAACTCCAAAACCTGGGCCAAGGAGTGGACGCTCCTCTTGTGAGCCGGCTGGGGGGTCTCACCTCTTTGACTGAGCCACCCAAAGGACCTGGCTTTGGTGTGCAAGCACGCCTTTGATTTATATTTAATTGTAAATATGTCACTGGAGAAATAAAATATGGGCCTCCTATACAAAAAAATAATAATAATATACCCAAGTTCCAGCATCAAAATTTATATTAAACATAAAGAGCATTAATATAATTTTGGGAGAAATTTTAATATTTGTACAAATAATATATTGTTATATTTGGAAAGTTATTTTTAGTTCAGACAGATTAGCTTCAGATAACAATATCAGATAATGGGATAAAACTAAATGATTAGAATTATTCTTATTGTACAAATTATAATTAAGGAAGAATCTAATTTGGGAAATATACTTAATGATGTAAATATTGTTTCCTTTGTTATATGCTTTTTATTTTAGCTTTAACATCTCCTTTTCCCATTTCAGATTCTATATTAATAAAGACTAGAAATAATTATCTGATGGCCATTTATTTTTATAAAAACTTCCTGGCAGGATATAGTGCACTTTTCCTAAAACAGTGTCATCAAATACTGTGAGAGATCCATGAATACTTTATAATAATTTAAGAGGCCACATTTCCAAATCCATAGTCATTGATACCTTTTGGCATGTATATCAAAGAATAACAGTATTGGTGGCTTCGGGTACTGAATCGAGGCTGTGGATTGTTCGTTTTAGGGAGGAGTCAGAGGATCATGGCAGGAAGTGCAGGGCGCAGCCTGAGGAGCACTTTCGTAAGGAATAAGAAAATCTGGGTTCTAGACCCAGTTTTGTACTGTATACTAAGTATTAACTTTACATATTTATATCTCTCTTCACATGCTAAGAGATTATAACAAATACAATAAAATGCTAAAATATAATCCAAATATACATTTTTCAGGCTTAGAATATTCTCTAATTTACTAACTCTACAAAATTTATGCCATTGTATAACCATTAACCTTTATATACTCAGTTTTAAATCTATAAATGCCACGTAGTTATGAGGATCAAAAAGATGACAAATGCATAACCTCTTTGAAAACTCTAAAGCATTATGCAAATATACAGTATATGCTTAAGATTATAACTATTTTAGTATTTTCAGCAGTGGCTTAGGTGAGGGAGAACTACATTTTCATGGCAAACACTAAACTCATTTTTGTATCAATGGTCCTCTATGTCGGTGATATTTGTTTAAGGAGTACCTCTTGTGTGATATACAAAGTGATAGAATTTATAGGCATCTGTGCTCCACTGTTACCTACCATTAGGCTATTAAATCAAGGTTAATTGAAAAATACACCCAGGCTTCAGGAAAGTCCATCCATAAGTCTGTGGTCCAAATCAATGGTATGTCTTAGCACTGTCACATAAAGATGTGCTCCAAGTTGCTAGAGATAAACTCAAAGAGGATTTTAAGGTCATGACAGTAAACAGGGATATACAAATAAACAAAAGCAATTGTTTGAGTTAGTACTATTCACTCTTGTAGGCAAAATCTCTGATATCTTGCCTTATGCTAGAGAGAGAGTTGAATTTTAACAGATATCTGGTATACTGATATAATGTACTACCTTCTACCAGAAGCAAAGATGAAGTGCTTTAATCAGTCCTTAAGGAAGTGCGATGTAGGCCTCTGGGGAATTGTCCTCATCTCCTTGGGATGCATGTTATTTCTGTAGACTCCTTTTAAGAGAGTCCTCTTGTGAAGTTTATTTCAAACGAGAGAACACACTTCCTTTAGGATGTGGTGATATTCGAGGGTCATAAAAGAAAATATGGGCAACACATTCAAAATGATCTTTTATTAATAACTTAGTTTAAATGCTTCAACAGTGCATTCCCAATGGAAGACTACTGGACGTGAGGTTTCTTTTTACTGGGTAGATTTGAAATGAAGATCCAGAACATAACCTGGGAGGGAAATAGCTCAAAATTTGGAGAGTATATAAAAGACATTGTCTGACAGCATTGATAGCAGTGAAGATGAACATTATCGAGTAGGTAATGGATCATAAAGAAGGAGGGAAACACAGGTTTGAGTGGCTTCTGAAAGAATTTCTGTGGGACTACTCTTACAAAGGGACATACAGGCATACCTCAGAGACATTGCTGGTTCAGTTTCAAACCACCACAATAAAGTGAGTGACACACTAAGTTGAGTCATAATCATTTTGCTGGTAGAGGGTCATGTCTTCAGTTTGAAAGAAAACTCACATCTGTGAAGCACAATAAAGTACAGCACAATAAAATAAAATGTTGTCTATACAAGGAAAAGCCGCAGTTCTGTATACATTGCTTTGGCTATTACTGAGGCAAATCTGATTTGCAAAATTATTAAGCCCCATGCTTTGTCTCTGATTTTTGATATTTAGCATTTACCAGGTGAGTATGATGCCACTCTTCTGCTACCAGGTTAGCTAATCAAACAGATACGAAAGCACTGGTGAGAGATACAGGATGGGGCAAAAGTAGGTTTACAGTTGTTTATATGGAAAATAATATAATAATAAATAATAGTATAAGAATAAACTATGTTCTGCATGTTCCGATTGTAAACCTGCTTTTACCCCAATGTGTACTTTCTGTTTCAAAGCCTAGTTCTTAGCTTTCCTTGCAACAATTTTAGCACTTCAATCTCCAGAAATATCAAACCTCTATCTTTCTGATGCTTGAAGAAATGCTTTGTGATGATGCCATGAAATGAGCATTGGACACAGGGAAATCTAGAGATCAACTTTTCACCTTAGTGACTGACTGTTAAAAACAATTCACTCCAGGGGTGCCATTTTTAGGCCAAACCATTCATAACTATTATTCAGTAGCAAAACGCTAGAGAAATAAATGCTGAGTCTGGAGAACAGGAGTGCACTGTGTGAATTCTGGGGAGAAAGTCTCCACAGAACAGAGAATCTGAAAACAGTTATTCTCTGTAGGAGAATCTTTTGCTGCGACGTTGTACACATCCCAGGCTTGTGCATACTGATAGAGTATGGTGTGAAAATCAGCAGTTATGTTAGGCCCTAAATGCTGCTTCTACAGCCCAAACTGCTATACTCTCCCTTCATCCCTGATTTGAAGCAGTAGTTCTTTTCTGAGCATCACTTTTTTCATTTCATTTTTCTCTTTCAAAATTTTATTTTGCTTTCATTAAATTCCCCAGGGATGGTAACTGACAGAAAGCAAAAGACACAGTGAGAAAAGAAGCCGTGTGCTAGTTTAATTGTGTGCCTCAGTCATATTCCAATATTATCATCACTTCAGTCACAGTCCGTCCTGCATTTCAGATGAAATCTAAGAAAATAAACAATTTAAAATAAGTTTTATGTGCTGCTTGTGGAAAGCAGACAGATCATTGCATCCATCAAATCCCTGTTTACATCAATAGAGACTGGCATGATCTTAAACCAGCAAAAATTGCTCTTGCTTTGCTGCTATTAGTATTCTCAGCTGCTTCACCGCCCAAGGCCAGCAGCGGGAGAGCACTTAGGCGTCCATCACCCATAGTGGTTCTTACAGAATATAATCCCTAATTCACTTTAGCACAAAGAAGTGTCTTTCATTCTGAAGTGCAAAAACCAGTAAAGAGAACACAATGCAGTTATTGACAGTGTGGCTGATAAGCTCTTGATAATTTGTTAGAAGGCTCAGGGTGTTATCATTGTTCAATTAGACTTCTTTAAAAGTTATGGATGTTTTCACTGCTTTTACTACTTAGGTTCAGGAAGGTTGTTACTGAGCAGGGTGTCAAATAATGGCAAAAGGGCAGAAGTAAAATTTCAAATATTTGGGTACAAATGGATTGGAATGCAGAATTCATAGGGGGCAAATATGATTACTCTCAACTGTTCGTAAAAAGTATGAAGTTGCTTCAATGCACAATACAACCTAACCTTTATCTACACATTGTTGTGTGTGCATGCAATTTAATTGCTATCACATTCTTTGTATTGATGCAGTCACAAATAAAAATAAAATCCTGCACCCTAGATTTAGCAACTTGAGAAACCCACAAATTGCTGTTTTAAGAATCATTGACTTCTTTTTCAGTGATTTCATCATATACTACAAAATAGATGTTATTATTCATATCATCATATGAATGGATTGCTTAATTTTGTGTAGCATCTGTCTCTTGATGATAATAAAATAGTGCCTGATATTAATGAAATGTTTAAGGTATAAATTATATTTACTCCATTATTTTTTTATTTTCTTCAAGTGGTAATAAAATTAATTCAAATTTCTAATGTGAAAGTTTTCATTTTAAAAATTTTATTTAAAGAATTTGTGAAAATTCACTTTGAATTTTACTTAATGATTCACAGCCTTTTAGTATGGTTAGTTAGTCTGAGGCTAATTGAATTTCTTGAAATGACCTTTCTCATCCACTCTGGTAGTGAAATGTAAATCCATCTTTGTGTATTAGAAATAACACAAAGAGTTAAAACTACTGTATTTTTGCAGCCACAATTTAAGATTTAATTAATCTTTCCCTATTGGCATAATAATTACCTTAAACTTATTCTGAAATACAGATTGATATAGACTCATGCCGCACTCCTAGTTTTTAACAAAACTAAGGACAATAATAGTTATTATCAAAACCATAGGCAAAATTAGTGTAAAATGCTTGGCTGATGTTTCTTCTATGTATTTTGAATGTATTTATTACTAATCTTAGAGAAACTGATTTAGAATTGACCATATCTGATTATATCTTGGAGAAAAATTATATAAATTTTCAACATCTTAAGGACAGATTATGGTCTTCAGTGGAACATGAAATAGAAAACAAGTTCAACTCTTAAGATAATTTGTACAATATTTTCTGAAATGTTTGCTTAATTCCTCAACCAATAATAAATGTATTGCCCTGATACCTATTTCTTTCCTGCAAATTTCCAGGAAGAGATGCAAACAGCATGCCGCTTTGATCAAGTTGAGTCTTTTAAAAGAAACTTTTCTCTATGTCTTGGCTTTATTATCCTAAATATAAATTTGGATGATTTTTTATATGATAATACCTTGAGTAGTAAGCTATGATCAGATTCATCTTCAATGTAGTAGGTAAAGGCTGTTTTATTGATATAAGATGAATCATCAGAATATTTTTTGAATTATATGATACTTTATAGAATGTGGACAGGTGATCATCAAGTCAGTGTAGGATATCTCTGACAGACGCATGCAAAACATACAAAAAATAGTCATTTATTGCTTTATTATGTTTGATATATTAAATAATCCTTGTCGATTAGAAAATAGAACCAATAGAGTCAATTTAATTTTGCTTTTTATATACTGCCTAAACATTTAATATATCAGATCATTTCAAAATATTTAGTTTCTGAAAAAGCATCAAGGCCTTTTTGGCTTTTGATCATGCCATTGAAAGTGCTCTAAAGAATAAAAATTACTTTTCGTAGAAGTCCCTGAAATTGCTGTGCTGATCCAGGAAAATAATTTAGTGTTCCATCCAATGTTTAAAAAGTTATTAAGTGCATATGGAAAAGAAAAGCATATTTCATGAAGCCCATTATTTGTGGTAAGATTATTGATGTAAAATAGAATTACTATGCTAGGCCAAGTCTTGTCTTCTCTGAGTTATATCCCTACAGAAGAAAGACAGTGCTTATCTCTTCTTGGAGCATATTACTTTTCTTAGAATAGTCTTTTATAAAATCTAAAATTATATAAAATAATTCTTAATCAATGAAATTTTTGCCCATGTGGCAAATTACCGAAGGGAACAGGACCCTCATTTCTCAAACCATCATGTGGTTAAGTTGAAATAAATTTTCCACCCAAATATTATGTGTGGAGAAAACATACATGGAAGGATAACGGAGGCATGAAAATATGTGTGTCAGACAGAGAAGAGCGCATGTAGGCATGAGTAAGAGGGGAACGTGTGCATTGGAGTGATGGGTCAAGGAAGCGGTAGCAGAGGTGTCAGAGAAGTCAGAACAAAGTGGATGGGTACCATTGAGTGTATGTGTGCAAACAATATTTGGGGAAGTGGAGGCAAAGATCAGTGAAAAAAATAAGGGGGATAAGGGATAAGAGTGTTACTATTAGTTATAAATTCCAAGTCACCTTTTAAACCACATTTATATACTTGCATAGAATTTCTTACCCCTGGGCATGGGCTAACGTAACAAATAAGATATTCTTTTTTCCATTTTATTCTTGTGCTAAAATAGTATCCTTGTCCAAGTGTCTATGTTATAAATGATATCTACTATATACATTTTAAACAGGTAATAAATATTAATCAATGTAATACATTTAATACAGCTATCACCTGGGCATTTCAAAACATTCTGCAAACAGTTCTTATAAAGCCTCCTTAATTAACACTGTGCCAGGGTTGATCAGACTAAACATTTATTGAGGGGCATCAGTGTGAAACATTTTGTAGACATTGATTTGATCTAATAAAGCAGACAATGCAATCAAGTTGTGAAAATAAGTGACTTATTCAGGAGAGGCTTATCTGGCATTCACTCCATTTTATATTGCCATGGATTATGGACCCCTCTGAGGACCTTGGGCTTCAAGGAGATAACTGGTATGATTAAAAAAGTGAATGTTAAAAGTAGATTTTTAAAGAGGAAATGAATGTGACTGACAGTTCAGGAGGAAGCTTTAAAAAGTCAAAGGAATTGCATAGAATATGACCTGAGGGAAACATTAAAAGGTGATCAAGACCTTTCTAGAAAGCACTAATAGTTCCAAAGAATGGATAGTTTCTCCCTCTTTACTTCTTATCTCCCTCTTCAAGTCCAAATTTTCAGATTCTCACTGAAGCATAGTGTCTTAGATTTCAATCCTTTGAGGTATATATATTCATTTTACCTGTTAGTTTTTCTCCCTCCTAAACATTCAACTAAAATTTACCCTATTGATTCTCACTGATGCTTTCGTAGATTAGAAGAGGAGGTGAGGACCATGCTCTGTAAAAGAGTTATGCCACGGTTTGGAAGTCGAAATGAAGACTGTCCTTAGTAGTTGCTGCTCTTTTCTGAAACATTGCATAGCTTTGATACTGGCATTACTACTTTCAGAACAGTCTATTTTAAAATTAATTTGGGCCTCTACCCCATCTCCATATCCTGAATTATGAAACTCTGGGAAGAATTTAGTATGGACAGTCCCAACCTTACTAATCATTGTGCATCAAAATATTGATGAAAGTCAGTTATTGAAAACACATAAAGCATTTTTCTGAAGGAATTATATTTTGCATATTATTTAATCAGATCATACACAAGAAGCCCTTTTAGTTTATAATGTTACTACAATAGAGTAAAACTACCATTTAAAGTTTAGTCACAATTTAAATATTAGTCTCTATGAGAAATCATTCTCAATACTTTTCAGCTTAAGGCACAGCATTATGAATGGTATTTCCTTTTCTCTTACTAATTTCTCTTCTTTAGCATGCCCTAGGAAAAGAAAGAATTCCTTGAAGCTCCTAAAATATGGTCCACTTTCAGAAATTTTGGAGAAGGAAAAGGGATTTCTGTTAGCTGATGTGGAAATTTCAATCTCTGTATGAGGTGGTTGTTTACAAAGCCTACTCATAACCTCTGCATTTGTGGCCTGAACATGGATTATCTATTCAAAATATAAGGATCTAATATGTGCCTGGAATAGTATGATGATGAGCTACATAGTAGTGATATACTTCTTATTTAGGAAGGTATGCACTTTTATTATTTTGTTAGATGTGGTAAATTTCGTGGTCCACTGTCACTGAATATTTATAAGCTCTGATTGAAATAATAAGGAAATATGGGGAAGAAAAAACAAGAAATAATTATATGTAATTCCCTTCCATAGGGCAGACACTATATGTCAGGTTAATAATAAAAGATATTTAATTATCTGTTAAACAAATTATCTGGCAATATAAACTAGAAAACTTCCAAGCAAGAAAGAATTTCTTTCAAATGAGATGATCAGAGAAGGTTTCATGGAGAAGGTGAAAGTGCAATTGAAATTATTTAAGAAAACAGAGACTGCAACATTGATACAAATTTTAGAATTGAATTTCAATTTTAAAATGTTATTCAAGAAAAAAAGTAGATTAAAAATTACTCAGTAGGAATAAAATAAAAAAAGTGTTTTACTTCTTTGTTGTTATATGAGTAAAATTTCTAAGAGAAAAGTAGTCTAGGATAGTTAAAAAGATTCGAAAGAGAGCTCTCCAAACTTTAGCAAAAGTTAACATTCTGAATACAAAAACACATGAGTCAATACCATGTTTTCTTTTTACTGTATCAATTAATGAGATTTTTAAAAATAAATGAGAATAGATATTTAGCCTAGTTATAATAATACCATATTTTGCCTTGTATAATGGTTACTTTTTTGCCCAAATTTTTGAGACAAAAATAAGGATGAGCATTATATATGGGTATAATGATTACATACCATAGGTATAATGATGGGTATAATAATCCTGTGTATAATGCACACAAAAACATGGGAGCACATTATACATGGCAAAGTATGGTATATGACTGAACCAGAAAGGAAAAAATCCAAGTTATCCTTAAAATTAATTTAGTTGTAAAATAGGCCTATTTAAAGAATTTACCTGAAAAGAGAAGTGGAAAAACTTAAAATCCCAGGGAGAAAAGTAAACACACAAGTACACATATGCACACACACATCACAAGATATATGATTTAATAAAATTTATTATTTTTTAATTTAAGTTATAAACAGTTCCATTTAAATCAAATGCTACTTGGTTCTAGAAAGGATTAAAAATGACTTTCAAATTTACCATATTTTGCCATGTATAGTATGCAGCCATGTTTCTCTCCCAAACTTTCAGGAAAAAAATCTTTTGTTTTGAATTTTTAGGTCAGTTTGTTATTTATTTATATTTAGAAACAAAGCCAATTATCATATTCCAGGGTATTGTTTTGCATATGGATAGTTATTGCTTTCTGGAGTTACACTTTTAACACATAAACATGAATGAAAAAATTAAAAACATTTATATAGATACAGAATTAGTACTATCCATTTATAATGTGCATCCTTATATTTCCCTCAAAAATTTGGGCAGAAAGTACTCATACATGGGAAAATATGGTGTCTCTAGTATTCATTTCTTCAGTTGTCTTGTTTCTATTTTGCAATGAAGTTGAGTTCCTGTTACTGACCACATGACAAACAATTTTTTAAGGATTCAGAGAATTTTTTAAATTGATATGGTTTGTAAGAAAATTGTAAAGTCACTTGTTTAGTTTTCCCCAGTGTTAACATTTTGCAAAACTGTAGTACAGTGTCACAAACAAAATATGGATACCAATTAATTCCACCTGTCTTACTCAAAATTTTCAGGGTTTACTTTTACTGTGTTTGCTTGTGTTTAAGTTCTATATAACTTTATAACACTGTGTAGTTTGTATATCTACCACCACAATGAGAACACTGAGTAGTTCCAATACCTTAACATCATTGTATAACCACACCTATCTCCCCACACTCCCCTGACCTTCACTCAGGTCCTAACCCCTGGCAACCACTAAACTATCCTATATTTTTAATATTTCTGATTTCAAAAATGTTATATAAGTGGAATCATATTGTATGTGACCTTTTCAGAATATTTTTCAGTTGGCATAATTCTCTGGAGATTCATCTGTCTTTTGCAATATATCAAAAGCTTGCTTCTATTTATTGCTGAGTAGTATTCCATAATATAGATACATCATAGTTTAACCATTATCCCATCGAAAGACATAAGGGATGATTCCAATTTTGGGGTTTTACAAATAAAGCTACTTTGAGCATTTGTATATGGTTTTTCCGTGAACATAAATTATCTGAAATAATGCCCAAGGGTGCAATTACCGAGTCCTATGATAGTTGTAAGTTTAGCATTATAAGAAACTGCAAACTGTATCAGATTGACCATACAATTTCATTTTTTAAACAGCAATGTATGAGTGATCTAGTGTCCCTGCATTCTTGTCAGCATTTAGTGTTGTCATTTTTATTTCTTTAATTAATTGAGTTTTAGTTTGTTTTCATTTTTTAGGAATAAGAAGCATAATTGGTAGGTATAAAGTAGACAGAGGGAGGTTAAGAATAGTATCAGAAATGGAGAAGCCAAAGAACTTATATGTATGACCCATGGACATGAGCTAAGGGTGGGGAATGCTGGAGGGAGCCAGGGTGCAGGCCAGAGGGGGATAAAGGGGAGAAAAAAATGGGACAATTGTAATAGCATAATCAATAAAATATTCTTAAATTAATTTATTCATATTGTTTATTCTGTTACAGTTATTCCTACTCTTTCTTCCTTTCTCCACCTCTACTCATTCCCACCCTCTCCCCTCCCCTAAGTCACTTCCCATTTGGTCCCTGTCTATGGCTCATGCATACATATCCTTTGGTTGATCCCTTCACCATCTTCACCTAGCCAACTGATAGGTATATAGTGGCCTCATTTCTTTTTTAATTTTAGGAGGTCATTTTGCTAAGTTCTTCTCTTCAGAAATGTTTCTGTGACACTCGGAGGAGTAAAAAATGATCCACCCAAAGGCCCTTTATTATCCGTAGTGTCACGCTGAGTTCTGGACCTAGTGAAATGCCTGTTTCTTCCTGTGAACTTATGTGTTATTGGTTACTGGAAATTTTGGTATCTTTCATTATGTTTACAGTTCCATTTCATTTCTGATTATCTTCCTGGAGTTTGCTCATATTTTACTATAGTAATAGCTAAGACAAGGGCCCAACATGTAATATGATTTTACACACCATTTAGAGAAATTTAAATGGATTGATAATATAGTGCAATGTAATTCCTATTAGATATAATTGTTGTGAGATCAACATTAGTAACTGTGGATGACTTTGATATAGTAGGCAATTAGACAGACATGAGCAAAGTAAGAATGATAGGTCAGGTACAGAATGTCACCCAAGGCAGAAAGCCCAGGTGCCTAGCAACAGACAACCATAGTGTGGGACTTTGCCCCCAGGGTGACCTTCCCTTCCCTAGCAGGCTGATTTAAATCACATGCCTTTCAAATCTCTAGTCATGCAGTTCAGACCCTCCCCTGACCTTTCCTCCCCTGGCATGTCTCCAGCCTTGCAGTAGACCCCCTTAAGGGAGGAAACAAGTAGGCCTAGAAAAAAGCATCAAATGACTCTCATTCAAGCCCTTGGGCAGCCACTCCCTGAAACATTAAACCCTCAGCACATTGAGGTTCTGATCCACATCAGATAATCTTAAGGACAAAACCTTGAGTCTGTTTACTACAGAGACAGAGCTTTTGTAAAGCCAGGGATAACATCTAGGCCTCAGTTGTGTTTCAGCTCCAGGACCAGAAAAGCGACAAAACCAGAGAAGGAAAGCCATGGCTGACATCAGGACCAGCTGTGATGACTAATGACCCCTTGCCCTGGCACTGACCAATCAGTGGAGACCATGATCCTGAAAGGACACACCTGGAAAGGTGATGAATATTCCACTGAGATCCTCCCCTAAGATCACATCTTTAATTTTATTTTTATATTTATTGATCTATACTAGGATCCACTGAGTGTCAATATTATAAGTGCTCATTTAAACTTAAGCTAAAAAAATTCAAAACTCACATGTCTGTGTTACTGCAAAGGAAACAGTGTAAATGCCCTCCTAGCATACTTGTATCTAGACATTCAAATGATATTTTTAGAATGCCTTTTTTTATCCTACTCTTAGCATTGTTCATCTTGGCAAGGCTTAATTCAGAGACTTAAGTCTCTCCTCATGGGTACGGGGTAGCCCTGAGAACTCATTTTAGTATGTTTTACAGCTTTTGATATCAGGAAAGAGATATCATAGATTCTAATTCCAGGAAGAACTCTGATTGGATGGACATTTGAACCATAATGGTGACCAAGATGATCAAGTTCCATGAATGCTCAGGGTTAAGGACCCATTACCAGGACACTGAAATTGAGACTTCAAGCATATCTTACCCACATGGGCTTAGAAAGTTGCCAAACCAAGGAAAGACTACTCTTCATAGAATTAGATCCAAGGCAAACAAAATATCCATGCACTGTCCAATTTCTTAATTTTTCAGAACAAAAGAATGAGGGGCTCAATGATGAATTCTGTACCTCTACAAAATGGAAATGCTCTCAACTTTAAAATTAAAGTCATTACTCCCTACAATCTACATATTCCACTGAGGTTGCAAAGCTTTTATCACTGATTTATGTGTGGAACTCATGCTCAATAATTTTTCCTTCTCATTTTTAACAAACTCTGCATGTGAAATATATTTTTCAAGCACATAGTGTAAGGAGGGAGGTATAATATTGAGACAAAAATAATGGAAGATTCTACACAGTCTTCCGAGGTCTGTTTTGGAGAATTTTATTTTTTTTCCTATTTGTGTTACCATCAGGATAACCATCCGGGAATCAGGAAACTTTTGTTTTTCAAAAAAATTTTTCATGCATGACATTACATACTTGAAAATTATTGGAGTATCTGGAAGAAAAAAATATTAAATTGGATACCAGTGGATTAGTGATTCCAAATATATACTAATACATTATTTTTATTTTTAAAATAGCTTATTGTTTTTAATCTTCATTTTATTTTTTCTGTTACCATTCAGTCCCCTTATACCCTTCCTGACCCACAGCAGTCACCACACTGTTGTCTGTGTCCATAAATCCTTTTTCCTTTTAGCTCAATCCCTCCAGGCCCTGTTTTTTTATTGTATTTTTTTACATTATCCTTCATCACCCTTATACCCTCTTCTCCCTCCACCCACCCACCCCCCTTCAATCACCAGACTATTGTTGAGGTCCATGAGTTCTTTCTCTTTTGTGCTTGATCCCTGCCGCACCACAACCCTCCCATCCAGAATTGTCAGCCTGGTCTCTGTTTTAATCCAGAGTAGAAGACATAGTTTCTGCCTCTTCAGCTGTTCCCACTAATGAAGTTGATGACTAGTGATTGGGATGCCTATAGCATCCAATTCAACTGCCTCAACATTCTCTTGAAGCTAATGTCCATCTAGACTTTGGAGGAAGTTCCCAATACCTACATCTCTGTGACCTTCCTGCTTCAGGAACTGCACCAGAAAGATGATCTGTGGCTTAACTGATTTTCCAGAACTTGAGTAAGTGCCCCTCATTGGTAGAATCTAATCTGAGTTCCTAACTCTAACTTCAAGAAAATCTGAGGTTTATAATATGTTGCTTTACAGATCTTGTAATACTGAAAGGTGGGTAGGGTTGGATGCCAAGTACCAATAAAACATAATATACAATATAATTATATACATGTGTTTATGTATATATAAATAGTCATTATATATACTCATACATATATTTTAGTAAATTTCCAAAACTGTTGGGGAGATTAGTGTAACAAATGAAATTAAGGTACATATATTTCATTGCTTTGGTGTAAGATTTCAGGACATTGAGTAGTTTTTATTTTATTTAGTCTTATGAAATAAAATATGTAGTCAAGACTATTTGCTATATGCTATGTAGCAAATAGCAATTTTTAAAACTCTTCTCTATTCAATATTGTAGCTTCTGTGAGTATCCTTAAGGAAGAAAATGGCATAAGGACACTGGGCACCGTATGGCACTCTAATTGATATTGGGCTAAAATGACATCAATTTTTGAATCAGTACTTTAAAAAATCAGTAAGTTTTCCTTGTGGAAGGAACCTATATATTCTGTTTCTCAATTTTCTTTTCTCTAGGCTTACACAAGAAGGCATAGAAATTATTTGTCAAATTTTTATTCTTATTCTCTCATGTAAAATACATTCTTGATGGGCTTCATCAACTTCTTTTTTTTCTTTTTATCTTTTTTAAGAGATTTTAGCAGAACACAGAATGAGACTATTTTCAAATTGATGGGCTGGCTACTACATTTCCTTCATACAAACAAGGCATTTTTGACAAGATGTGCACTGTTTATGCCTGTTTTTGCAGTCTATCCATAAGATTAAGTTTAGGAAGAAGAAGAAAAATAGATGGTTATTTGGCCGGTGAATCAAAAATTTCATTAATGTACAGCAATCAATGTTTTCACTGGCATACTGGGGTTAAAATTATTTGAAAGATTTTAACCTTGTTATTCAGGCTGTCTCATCCCTTAATTCCATGACAGTTGGAAGAAACCTGCTTTGAAGTACAATCTTTTGGACATTGATATTTAATTTTTATGTTTATTCTTTTCAGTAAAACTATACTGCTGAATGTTTAATCCAATGCACATGAGATTTTAGCTCTCATAAAATTCCTTACCCATAGTGTTTCAATTGGGGCAACCAAGGAATTACTTGTGGGTAAGTACACAATATCCTGGGTGAATTAAGTACAAGCATAAAAAAGAGAACATCATAAAAACTCTACAAAAAGGTATCAATACATTAATGCATGTGAATTGGTTATTTAAAGACATTATATTAACACACTTTGGCCAAACTCTGTAGCTGATGTTTCTAATGAAAACACAAATTGTTTTAATAAAATACCTGAATTTTTTTAACACTTTCAGTGTTTCCTACTAATCATCAGCCTTTTAATAATGATAGCTTCCTTTATCATTTTTGGCACCTCAAGTAGACATTTATATGTGGCAAGAAATATATACACTGTAAAGGAAATGTCTTGAAACTAGTTAGAATTAATCTTCTGAGATTTAATATCTTTCAGAGTAATAATACTTTTGATTTGCATGATGTCTTTCTTAATATGTCAAATGATTTAAAGGCTATTAATTCATTTATTTTGATACTATATGGAACTTTTTGCAGTCAGGAACTTGAGGTGACTTCCCCTTGGTGGAATATAAATATATATGTATATGTGTGTGTGTGTGTGTGTGTGTGTGTGTGTGTGTGTGTGTACTCTGCTTCATAGTATCAGCTTTTAGAGTTTAGGTGAGAGATGAAGAGGCTGACTAAAAAGGTAACAAAATATATAATAAAGATAATAAAATGAAAGCAACTTTGTTCACAGGGGACATGAATATCCCTGGATCCCTGCATTTCCCAAGCTAGTTAATTATGAGATAAATTCTTCTGGTTGCAAAATATCAAAAATAATTTTTAACCCGAGAAAAAGATTCCTAAGCCATAAAAAAGAACCATTTATGCCAGTTTCTTTTTATTTTTTATTTTATTTATTTATTATTTTACATTTTACTTTAATGTTAGTAGCTCCTTTGTATCAGGAATAATCTTTTAGCTTCACTCTCCCTTTATTATAGACAGGGAAAAGTCAATACGGATGACAGCAGTGGGATGTCATTATAGATGGGTAGCCTAAAGGAGAATTTCATAAAATATATATCATAGACTAGCTGTGGTACTTTCAATAATAGAATGCACACTGGGTGCACAAGGTGTGCAGCAATTCAGGTCTATATTTAAATTACCATTCGCTTTTTTTTTCCAAATTGCTCCTATTTGCTAATTAGGTTTTATCATTTGCTGATTAATCCCAGAAATGATAAGAAGAAATGTTTTGTCTTTTATATTATTTTATATACTTTACAGTTCATTGATTCAGACTGATCTTTGATTTGTTCTGGGGTGATTTCTTATAATTTGATATAATTGAGTTATTGCCTCACATATTTAAAAATTAATAACATTTTATACTTTCCCAATAAAATGAAGGTCAGATATAAACTTAGGAATTTTTATATCAATAAATCCAAGATGTTTATCCATTTATTTAAACTTCTCCAATAGCTGTTATCCGAATCTGAAAACTCAAAAATAAAGCACAAAGAAACAACTATCACTATGAGACTTACTTAAATTTTAGTACCTGGTAGAGAAATTTATCACTTTCAACTAAATACTAGAAAATTAATGTTATACATATATTATTAAAACATTTAAAAGTCTGATTTAATTTTTTTTGCAAAGTCTGAAGATTAAGAGGAAATATATGTCTTCATTTATCTATAAGTAACTATCTATATATGCCATCATAGCTGAAAATATTAAAATATATTTGGATTATTTTTGGAATAATTTTTTTTCATAGTTTACATTTGCTTTACTCTTGTTATTGCACATTATATGGGTTTTGACAAATATATAACGGCATGTATTTGTCATTATAATATTATACAGAGTACTTTCACTGCCCTAAAAATTCTGTTTTTCACTTATTCATCACTCTTGCCACCCCCCTCCAGCTACCACTGATCTTTTTACTCTTTCCACAGTTCTACTTTTTAACATGACCACTTTGAAAACTTGTTTTAGTCATTACTCAGTTGATTCCTGGAAGTGGCTAATATATACAGTTTTAACATCACTGGAATTTAAAAAAAATTTTGTTGTTGTTCAACTACAGTTGTCCCCAGTTCCCCACATTGGTCTCCCCTGCCCTGCTCAACCCCCTCTCCCACATCCAGTTGTCCTCCAAACTGTCCTTGTCCATGGGGCATTTATACATGTTCCTTGACTTAACCCTTCCCCTTCTTTCCCCCTTATTCCCCTCCCCCTGCTCCTCTGGTCACTATCAGATTGAAGAATTTTTTAATAGCTCTTGAAAACTATTTTTGAATAAAAGACTCAATTAGGTTTTTAACTAAAACCTCTAGCTATATAAAAGACTATCTGCTGGGGAGAGGGAGAGAGAGAGACAGGCAGAGGGGTGAGGTGCAGCACGGAGAAAACTCACCTAAAGTTCCATCTTCTGGAGGGGGCTGTTATACGCTTTCTAAGATTACATTTGCCTCATAAATCTTAATGCATAAAATGGGTGTGATCATATTATGTGTGAAATTTTAAACCTTAATTATTCACGTAACTTTAAATTATAGTTGTTTACCAAGTCATAAACTACCCAAAAACCTTTTTGAAGAACAGAGAACTACTAACTGTTATGTACAGATATGTTCATTGGCTACTGTGAACACCACTACATTAGATAAGGTAAAAGAGTGCAGAGATTCTTTGGAGTAGATTCTATTGTACCAATATATAACAAACTTTGTGTTTTTCTACACAGTTGTCTCTGTTTCTTAGTAATCTGTATTATGTAGTTGTACTTAGTTAATGGCTTTTTTTGTTGCTTATTCTTTCATTTTTTCCCTTCAAACATTAATCCATTTACCCAAATATTCACGGACTCACCTAATCTTTCTTTTATACATTAAACCAACCATCTATTGCCTAGTAATTTCCAAACATTTGTTCTATGTTTTGGGAATAAAAGGGTGAGCAAAAGCAAAAAGATCCTTACTTTTTATATCTTTCTCTCGTGAGGGAGAAGCCACCAGTAATTAGTCTATGGAAAATGTATTGGACGAGATTATAAGTGTGTGAGAACATACCATTTAGAAGTCTGTTGAGGAGAACCGGCTTGTTCGCCCATTGTGTGTGTTTTTCAGGCATACTTACTAAATGCCCTTACACTCTCAAAAATGTTTTATGTTAGATAATAGATAATATAGCCATGGTACCAAACAGGTTTTGAGAAAAAAAAAATATTCTGGTTGTTTTGATATCTTTCCTGTGATGAAATGGCTAGTAAATTTTAGAAATACACAGCGTCATGGGACAGGCAGATCTTGACTTTGGAGTGACATAGATCATTGGTGTGTGACATCTCACCACTAGATCTGCGATTTTAAAAATTGACCTGATTTGGTAATCCTGAGAGTCACGATCATGTAAATTCAAATGTCATTTTTAAAAGGCATTACAGTGTTAACAGCTCTGCTAGAAGAGAGAGTTTTCTCACCCACTGGCTTTTCTAGACTAAGGGAACCCTCATTAGGCCCTTAAACATAGACAAAACTGGGGAAGAATTTTGGAATTTTCAGAGTGTCAGTGCAAGGACTATTGTGGATTAATCAAATGTCAATAAAAAAGATAGTATCGACAAGTTCATTTTCAAACATGGAAAGAGAACTCAAGGACTGACATGGTTACCCTTCAATGTATAGTCAGTCTTTACTTCACTTAGGAGGTGTGTATGAACTGTTTTATTATTATAACTTCTAAGTTGAAGTTCAAGGGAGAAGTTAAGTAATAGTTTAGTAAAGAAAACTTGTCTAACATCTCAGAAGTGGGAAAAAGAGGATAAAATAAATTTTGTGGGTATGGAAAAATATGAATTCCAGTTGAAGCTCTCTATTTTGGTATTCTTTATAACATATGTGTCTAAGGCAATAATTTTATGTGCCATGTTGGGTACCTTTAATGAAATGTGAATCTGTATAGAGGCTGTGGTTTGAGCGACCCTCTGAGTTTGCTGCCGGATGCTGATCTAGCACTATGTGGGGCGCACGTGCTCAGCAGCCTTCCACGGGCGGAGCTTTAGCACAATCGCACTGCCGTGCTTATGATTTGATTCCATGTGATTTACATACAATAAAAATTAACATTTTTTGTAATTTTCTAGAGTTACTTTAAATAGTTTGCTTAATTTGAGGTATTTGGATATTTATCCTACAGATCATGAACCCAAGAACTTTGCAAAACGTGCTCATTTGATTTTTCTTTTTTTTCTTTTTTCCTTTTTCTTTCCCCCTTTTCTTCCTCCCTCCCTCCCTTCCTTCCTCCCTTCCTGACTCATATGGCACTAAACATTTCCTCATGGTAAGTCATAATGAAAAGCAAAGATGTGTAATGTTAAGTAAGTTAGGAATAAATTTTAGGTTACATTTCTGATAGACAAATATCATCACCTTTATTTTTAAAAGTGCATTTTAGCTGAAAATATGATTAAAATAAATATTTGGGTGATTTTTGGAGGACTTCTTAGAAACTTAAACTTAAATTAGGTTTTCAACTAGTAACCTCAAGTACTCAGAGAAGCAAATTTTAATGAAAAATAATGATAATCATGTTAACAATGAGTAGAATTTGTCATATTATAAATTGATTTTTTTAAATAAAACTAGCATTTTAATTTTATTTTATACATCTTAGGGTATTTTTTTATTTCATATACTGGGTTGTATTCCATTTCTCTGTATCCATTTTGATATGTACATAAATTAGAAATATACTCTAATAAAGGCTTGACTAATAGAGTACATGAGAAAGACTACTGTCCTGTCCTTGTATGTGTTGCAGATTATTTTTCTAAATATTCTGCTTGCATAGTTTTCTTACTCAATATTTGTCAAGGATATTGAAACCTACGTCTTGAAATTGTATCAGAATAAGCTTTTAGAGAGTGATAAAAAGATGGAAGTGTTTCTTTTTCACTTCATTTTGGTTTCGGAGGAAATTATTTGGCTGTTGATGGAGGAAAGTTGTGCAGGTGGTGGAAGGAAACGCTATTTCTATGCTGTGTTTAACTTAAAGTTATCTAACAACATTCAGGGATGCCTTTTTAAAACTGACCTAGGCAACCTGTCTGACCTTTATGATTTTGACCCTGCAGAGCTATGTTTCTGTTATGGGTTTATTGAGTCCCCTGCAAAGCTGTTGAAATCCTAAACCCCAATATTTATGAATGCAACTTTATTTGGAAATAGGGCCTTTGCAGATGATCAAGTTCAAAATAGTGACGAGCTACTCACAATTTATTAGCGTATTTCTTCCATAGATGTGTGGAGTGCAATTTTCGTGAATGAAGCAACATATTAAGACTCTCAAAGCCACATTTGTCAGCTAAGAAGGATTTAGGATAGAAAACACAGTTTGTCAGCAGGGAGGCATCAAGTATTCCTCTTCTGCAGTTGTTTCATGTCCCATTGTTTACCTGCAAGGAGAGGAGATGTGCACCAGGTGAGTACAGTGCCTGACGTGAGAAAGTGTCTCAGACCCCACGGATAGCAATATCTTCTGTTACAATTCCACAGACCTAGTTCCCAGAGTCCACTCAAGGGATATGCCTAGAATCATCACACTCAGTGAATGCTGAAACTGTGTCTTCTTATCAAGCATTTTTAGATCTCTTAGCCCAGGTGAAATTTGCCACAGAGGTTATCTTTGCCATAATCTTTGTTGCTTAGAAATACAGCATACCATAACTTTATTAGGCTGCCAGATTAACAGAGTTAAAAAGTTAACCTAAGGTCAAACTCTCATGAACAAGGAGGAAAAGATTTGTTAATCTACTACCTACAACATATAGTAACACAATATTAGTGGAATTAAGCTACTTTTTGTAAGTATTTTGTGCTCATATCATGTTAAATACGTTAAACCACTGATTATCGTGCTGTACTCAGCTCAATACTTCAGGTTGTAATATTACTCCTTGCAAAGGCGAAAACACAGATATCCTGTGTATTTATGCAGAAACCGTGATCTGCATTAAGTAACTACTGCCTTTGCTGAGATTCTTTTCTCTTTGGTATTTCCCTCCTCACTCATATTACTTCCAAGTTCCTGAGGACCCTCCCCTGTGGCATACCCTGTACTTATTCTGTTACACCCCTTTGAATATTTTCTTGCTAAATAGTTTACTCATAGGCCTTTGTACTACGATTGGATTTATCAGGAATGTTCTCATTTAGGAAATTTATAAAATAATTGTTCTGTTCATAATTTGGGAATGTGTATCACTTAGTTAATAAAGTTTTAAGACTTTAGTAACATATTTACATTTTACCAAGAACGGTAACCTTTAAGTCATTAGCTTCAGGAAATGATTATCATAAGATATTTAGGAAACATATCTAGTTTTTAAAGAATATTACTTTGAGTAAGTATTCTATTCTAGTGCCCTAATATCGTTCAATCATGTTTTATTGTCACCATGTGTGAAGTTCATTCTGTGTATTAAATGTTTTATTTTTATTTTGCTTTGTCATTGCTATGTTGTTAAATCATTTTTCTTTTCTCTTGTTCTTTTATTTATGAATGATATATATTTACCTTTAATATCTGAGTTGACTTTACTGTTTTTAATTTTAGTAATTGAACTTCTTTATTATTGCTCCAGAACCAGAATTTCAAACAAAATGTGACCATGTAAACACACATATAGACCTTTATCAAAAAGCAAAAGCAGATTTGACTTTAATCTTGATTGGGTGAAAATATGGTTTCCTTTGGTCTACACCTTCTAAGAAATTTCATAAATATTGTCCTTTTGAGTTTGTGAAGAGTACTTAAACAAAATGTGCACACACACAACTGCAAAGAGTGTGACACATTGGTTAATTGAAATGACTCGTGAGACACTATAGAGCATGTTAATGTAAGTCTTTTTATTAAAGCAAAGGATACTATAGAGCAAATGAAAGAGAGGGAGAAAGAGAGTTCAGACAAGGATTAAGGGCCCAAAACTTTCCAGAAGCACCTTGCTTAAGTACTTCCTGTGAATACAAGTGTGTTTTTTTTTCTCTAGATTGAATCACCAAAACTTGTGCAGTAAGTACTGATTTGGGAAGAGCTACTTAGAAGTTTTTAGTAGGGTCTTTTGTGACCCTTTGTTTACATAGCTAAGTCAAGCTATGTAACTAGTTACTCTAGAAGTGAGTCATCAATAAACCAACTGGGCCTGGGTACCACCAGGAAGTTTCAGATCTGAAACAGCACACACTACATCATTCACCCAATGTCTTATTTTGGCCAAGCGTCAGTGCTATATCTTCAGGCATCTGCCAGAGATAAGCACAAAGCTATGTGAATACATGTGAAAATAGCTATGTTAAATATTGTATTTTGCCATGTATAATGAGCACCCACATTTTTGGCCCATGCTTTCAGGAAAAAAAATCCTTCATTTTAATTTTTAATTCAATTTTTTATTTATATTTAGAAATCACAAAAGTGATTATCATTTTCCAAGGTATTATTTTGCATACAGATATCATTATTGCTTTCTAGACTTACACTTTTATTGCATAAGCATAAATAAAAGAATTAAAAACATTTCTATAGATAGGGAATTAGCACTACTTATGTATAATGTGCATCCTTATTTTCCTTCAAAAAATTGAGCAAAAAAATGCACATTATATACAGCAAATTATGGTACTAACCATATGCTTACCTATGTGCTATTTATTATAGTCATTTTATAAAAATTAAAATGTTAAATATTCAAACTTCGAGTTTATTTTTAGAAATGTTAAGTATACATATATAATCAGATAGCTTTTACTATGTGAAAAATCACCCCAAGGATTTAATAGTATAAAACTACAAGCATTTATTTATTTCCAGTAGCTCCTGCTTCTACTATTTTGCAATTTGGGTTGGGCTCTGCTGGGCTGTTCTGAGTCTAGAAGGGGTTTTTTCCACAGTCAGATGCTGGCATGATTGACTGTTGGTTGCTTTGGAATGTCTCAGCTGGAATGCTTCATGTCTGCTTCACATGGTCTCTCATTTTACAGCAAACTATTCAGGACTTGTTTATATGGTGCCTTGGTAGGATTCTCAGCAAGAGTGGAAATCTGAAAGGCTTTATAAAGTCTAGTCTCTGAGCTGGTACAATGCCACTTATGCCACACTTTATTGGCCAAAACACATATCATAGCTTGTGTTCTCCAGAAGCAGATACTGTTACAGTATCCAGAGTATATGTTATTTATTATGAACTAACAACTATTAGAGGAAAAAAAGTAAACAGAATTGGACTGAAGAAGTTGATCTGTGATGCAGGTTCAACAGTCTTAGCCAGCATGGCGAGCTCTGGGGTAAGGCTTGCCTATCAGCCCGTCCTTCATGGGGCCACAGTGACTGGGGCCTTGTTCTCTTTTTTTGCTCGCACTCTGAAATTAAGGAACCTGGAAGGAAAAGTACTCTTAAGTGATAGGGCTCTCTGTAACTGAGGCAGAGTGACAGATGTAAACTCTGTAATGACTGTGTACCTCAGTCACTGAAAAGGAGCCTGGGCAAAACATTTCTGAATCTATTGCAGTGAGTCATACCCACACGCAAGGGGAGGGAAAATAGATTCGATACCTTAATGCAAGGAGCAGGTGGTATGAAGTGTGACCATGTTTGCAGACTTTCATGATGTTCAGAGATGCATTAAGCATAATTTGCACTAATACAAATATATCTTATTGAATGAATTGCAAAAAAGCAAAAGACAAGGGTTATCTCGGAAGTATGTTTTTTGGTAAGTCAGTACAGTAGCACATCTACCTACATATTCCTAGTTGAAATGGTACGATCTCCCTGCTCTTAGGTATAACTCTTGTCAACTGTACATTCAGCATCATAAATAAAATTCTTAGAATGCTAAGCAGTTTCACATTAGAATTAATGGCCTTATTATTTTCCCATTCTAGACAGGCTAAGCACTTTCATTAATTTCACTGTCTGAAATATGATGTGATTGGCAGTCATCAGTTATTAAAGTTTGATGTAGCATAGTCTGCTGAAAAGAGAAACTTGGACAAGAGTCCAAGAGGACTGAGATGTAACCCAAGATATTCACCTAAATTTTGTAATGATCCTGGGCAGAACATTTCTTATTTGTGCCCTTATTTATTGTAAAATCGAGATGCCTCCCCATGTAAATTCTTTGGCCTCTTTATCTTTCACCTCTTTGGGTGGCACACATTTTGTGACCTATGTTTTCAAAATATTTTTCTTTTGGAATTTATTTAATTTAGCAAATGCTTCCTATTAAGTCCTTAGTTAGAGATTTTGTCCATCCACTTTTATTTTATTCCACATTGATTTTTCACTAGATTATCTTTCATGAGTCTGCATCTTGGTGCAGCTCCCTTCTCAATCTGCAGAGGTGAGCTATCAGATGTCAACTGCTCTATCAGTCTACTTGCTATATGTTCCTCTAGTCAACAGAAGCAATTGTGGATGAGCAAAAGAAAGTCTGACATTCTTTTTGGAGAAAAACATCACTTGAGGGATCTGTTCTTTACATTCAGTAATTCTTGATAAGTGGTGGCTTAGGTGAACAACCCTGACTATGCTGCCTTCAGGGAGATGGTCCTTCTTTCTAGTGATGGGCCTCAGCTGTCACTTTTCAGCTGACGAGTGACAGCCACTTGTCACAAACTCCCCCAAACTTTACACTCTGAATCTAAGCACTGTGCCACCAACATCAGTGACTATGCCCTGGACATGACAAATGCTGATAAGAGATATTTTACAGCTATCTAGACAAATTCATTGCAGCAGTACCAACAGCTAATGTGTGGGATAACAGTGTGGAGAAAAATGTGTCTCAGTGGATTGAAGAGAAAAACAAAATTTTAAGTAAATACCCCATTAATAAAGACTGTGCTCAGAGTAATTAAGAACTATCTGGATATGACATTATCTACTCATTTTACTATAGAGAAAAAAGGTGCCAAGGAACAACTAATAGAGAAGTTAAAGATGAATAACAAGAACCGAGCCTGAGTAAGTTTGGGCCATTCTGTGAATTAATACTTAATTCATGATTATAAATGAAACCTATTGTTAATTTTATAAATGAAAGTTATAGTTACTATGTTCAGATAGGTCCCAGTGTTTTTTTAAAGCAGCAGTAGAAAAACAGCATCATTCCTTGGCTAAAGTTTTAGACTGTCATCCAAAGGAAAATGCTTTCAAGCTATGATATACATACCATATATATATATAGTATATAGTATGTATGTTTGTGTGTATATATAGTATGCATGTGTATATATATATTCCATACTACCCTGATCCTACTAAGTGATCTTGGGCACTCCCTTCCACTCCCTGGGCCTCAGTTTTCCTGTCTCCTAAGTGGGAGGGTTGGATCAGGTGATCTCGAGGTCCTTCCCGGCTTGGCAGCATCTCTCAGGGATTCTCCTTGCATACCTTGGTGGCTTGCAGATGTGCCATTCATCTTGGATTCTTCTGAAGACTCTCAGGCAGCCATCGTCATACTCATCCTCCACCTGCTTATTTTAAATCAAGTGCATCATGGGAACAATGTGTAGCAATGTGTGTTTTCTCAAAACTCTAGTTCAATTTAATCCGTGAACACTTTCTTCCCTGGAGACCAGCCAGCTCCTGGACACCATTCAGGGTCCTCGGGCGCTATCTGCTCTCAGCCTCAGCTCAACCTCTCCATCCTTGGTGGAGCTGGCTGGAGTTGACTAGGCACTGGTTTTCAGGCATAGGGAGAAGCCTCTTTTCTCTCTGTGGCAGTTTGTCCTACCCCTATCCAGAGGAGGATTTAACGTCGGATGCACCAGCCTGCACACTGGGCCCTGACTTCTGAAGGGCCTTGCAAAACTCCAACTTTACACTTTTTTCTAAAGACACCAAGTTTGGTTTCATATGTGCAATTTTAATTACTTACAAGTTTACAGTCGGTGGTAAAACTGATAGTATGTTTAAATATTTCCTTCTGCACCTGGGGCCTCAATCTACCTTAATCTGCCTCTGGGCCCAGGGCATGTACCTTGTGCACTCACCGTTAAATCTGCCTCTGCCCCTGTCCCAGCCAGGATCTGCATTGTAGAACCTTCCACCAGCCTCCCAAGGGAAGGAGCTACAGGGAGGCCTGGAGCCTGGTTTCATCCTCCTTCTTCATCCTTCTGCCACATTTCTCCTTCTGGCTGTCACAGGCTCTCCTCTTTCCCCTGCCATTCTGATACCTTTCCCTCTCCATCCTTTCTGTCACCAGCAGAACTTTGGAACCTTCACGGAAGCTTCTTCTGTACCCTTTTTTCAGAAGCCATTCTGCCAGCATTTCTCCCAGATGTGCTGAGAAGTCTCAGCACTTTCTGGAGGGAAACTGTGCTCCCGTCCCTCCTCTCTGCAGGCCTGGGGTCTGTGAGGGGGCTGGCTTGCTTAGACCTCTCCGGCTGATCCCTTTTTTTTTCTTTAATTGGATTTGACATTCAGCCTCTGTCTTGGATTTTGAGTTATTTGGGGGCAGGGAAGGTACATTCTTTATCCTTTTCCTTTATGTTCCCAATTTTATTTGGTGGAAATGCAAGCTTTTTTCAAACTGAGGCTTTAATTTCCTGTAATAAACCTGTGTGTTTGATTCATCCAAAAGTTCCCAAACTTGCAGAGCCTCTGCTCTGGGCAGCTGCCCGCTGAGCCTGAGTTTGTTGGGAGGGGAGTCTAATGCTGTCCAGGCAGGTGGGACACCGGGTTCTGTTCCCTTTTTGCACACACAGCCCAGGCCTGTCCAGCCCCTCCCTGAGCTCTTTGATATGGTGGACGCAGGAAATGGACTCAGGAAGATCAGTGCTCAGCTGGGCCCCTGCTCCTGTCCGTTGTCTGCTCTTTCCCTAACAGGTCCTGGGGAGGCATCTCCCCGCTGCTGCTGCAACTGGTTCTCCCCCCACCCCGACAGCTCTCACAGATGCGCAGCCTCGCAGCCTCGCCTGGCACACACTGCATCGTACATTCCTGTGACACTTAACATCTCACTCACTGAACACTACTAATGGGGCAGGGCAGAGGGAGAGCCTTTGTTCTTTGTTTTTTGTAATTTCCTACTAGTATTTGGGTGACTTTGGGGGGCAGGGAGGAAAATGTGGGGCAGAGGATACATCACTGTGAAGACTTTTTTGATATTCATTAGAAACAATACATCCTTTCTGAGATATTTACAGTATTATTAAAAATAAAAAAAGTACTGTTTTACATAGTGAACATTTTTTTGGGGTATTCAAAGGGCACATGGTTGTCTGCTTACTCATTTTAAAAATTAAAGGAATGAACAAACAAATATATATATATTCCATATATATATATATATATTCCAAGAATATTATTTTCCTTCCTTGTTTCAGAAGGCAATAGATGGGGTTGGAATATACCATAACGACACATAGTTTGTTTAGGAAAATTTTTTTTCAGAAAACAAAATTGGAGAAAGACTTGACTATAATGTGAAGAAATGACTAGAACTAATTAATTCTGGTATCACTGGATGAAAAAAGTACCTACCATATTGCCGTGTGTCCTTTGTCTCAGAGTTCCTTACCTGTCTTGCCATTTACCATCTACATCAATCAATACAAATTACTAAAGAAACGTTTTTAGATATTTGGATCTCAGGTATTGAGCAAGTTTACATATTAACTATGGAAAATGTGAAAAGTAGTAAAAACAATGAAAGGAGGTTATTGCCTGGCGGTTTTCTTCATTGAACAAATTCCAGTTGGATTTATGTGACATTGATTAGCTTAAAACGGCAATTTTAAACATATTCCATTTCATAGCACACATAAACTAATAACTAAAATTCTGTGACACACCAAAAATGCATTTTTTACCAATCTTAGGAAAAATAGGTATAACTTTGATTCATTCACACTGGATGGCTATTGCTGTGTTGGCTGCTGACAGTTTTTATTTGACTATTGAAGGAAAAAGAGGTCAGTGCCCCTGACTAAATAGTCAGGTATAGCATGTTCTAAAAATTCTTGCAGCACACCTGTTGAAACAAGGTGCAGGAATAGCACCTGATGGTTAAGTAAGGATTCTCTGATTCAATTGAGGCACTCAATACTCAATATTTCTGCTTTTGTCAGAAACTTTGTATTTTATGCTTTAAATTATTCTGTATATAACATTTTAAAATTTAGCACATAGGAGAAATTTCATATATAAATGTTAGGTAACTCGAGATACCACATTTCAAAACTATTTTTGTCCTCACATGACTTCTCTTTTCCATAATCCCTTAAACACTTCAATTGGAAATAGAAGACATGTTTCACAAAGTGGCTGTTTAAATTTGAAATTCCACAGTGCAGAGGATCAAGTAGGTAGTAACTTGGCAAGTGTATTTTTATAGTCTTTGTGGCAAAAAAGCTAAAATGAAGCATAATGCAGGAAAGATCATTAATTGCATATATACAGAATTTGCATTCTATCTGGGTTGTAAATCTGTCTTTCGTATTACAGTGAAGTCTGCTGAATTCCTATATGCTTTTTATTTATGATCTTTTGCTAGATACTTGAAATGGATAAAGCAAAAGCAAGAGAAGATATTCATCAGCACACATTACTGTGACATGTGAAGTTGATGTTACTCTTTCAAATCAGAACTGAGCCACAGTTGACTACTCACCCCCCTCCCTGACATTGAATCACTGCCATCTTCTCCACCCAGTTCCAAAATGAAGGATGGAACAAAAGCACAGGTGGTACCACCTACTGTAAATACTTTAGTTCTTCTTAACTCAGTAACAGCTGTTGGTCTTTTCACAGTCTGTAAAAAGCAAAACAGGGCATAGAGTGTGGGCCATTTACATTGTGCAACAATACCATTTGTCTGCTTGGATCATGACAACCAATGGCAATTTGAGGAGTGTTTCCTTTTCAGGCTTTGGATAAAATTCTTCAACCTTGACTGCCTTCCTTGCTAATGGTGTTGTTGATTTATTGATTAATTCTGGGCACATTGCAAGTTACATAACTACCATGTGTTTTAATCTCACTAATTTGAGAGTGTGTATTATATACTTTAAAGGAATTTTAAGAATTAATGAGCATCTGTTTCATCCTATCGAGGCATATGAGGGAGAGAGGTGAAAAGAAAAAAGAATAGACTGTTTTGAGGCTTGGTAATGTTGGCTTAAATGCCTCTTTTCAGTGAGGATAGAACTTCCTCTCTCCTGTCTCACCCAGAAAGCAGGCTTTCCACTCATAAAGTGTTAGTGAGTACAGGCAGAGGTAGATTTACATACCTTTGATTAGGACTGGGCCACTAAATAGTTTTAGGTATAAAACTGGCCCCATTGTTAGGTAAAAGGGAATTCCAACTAGAATAATTAGAGAGAGATGCTATATTTGGGCTTGATTGAAGCTATCTTTGAGATCCAAGATGGTTCACCACGATGGGAAAAATATAGAGTTGGATAACCTAAATGTATCACTAATAAAATAGGTAAATGTAATGTTTCCATTCAGTTTATTTTGAAACAGAATACTAATTAAATCACAAATAGACTGGGGAAAATGTTCAGAAAAATGGCCCCCAGAGAGCAAGGTTTATAATGACACTAATGTCAGCCTGCCCAGACTGATGAATTTGAGGATATAGTGATATCTTGAAAATTTATTCAAGACTAGACAGTAAAAGGTTAACCCTGTGTATTGGTAATAAGTAAGCCAAGAGTTGATGGGTGTTGGAAGAGACAAGGGTAAATAAAAGAACTTACAGCAGTTGTTCTATACACTAGTATCTCTAAGAATAAAGTCCAGCATATTATACAGAGAATAATTGCATGGCTCCCTGTAGTTCTAGAATCAGGTTCAGATATTTGCATTTTGAAACCCCAAATGATTTCATTGTAGAAGATCCCTTTCCACATTGCAAGTTTATGAACAATGCTTATCGCCTATAAAGGAAAAACATGATGGGCTAAAAAAAAAAAATGATAAAAATTGATACATTACCATAAGAAAGTTATGGGCATCAGGAAGGTGTTCAGATTGTTTCGGATTCATTTTTGTCTTTAAGAATATTCATCACAGATTAAAATAAATAGGGAGAGAATTTCATACAGATGGTGAGTGGTAAGCAGATGTATGGAGGTGGGTCATCTCATATTATGCACCTTAAATATCTATTCCACAAGAATAGCTCCAATAAAGGCACTGGGGGGGTGTCAATATCTAAAACATAACGTTGTGCAGTTGTAAAACTGAAAAGGATATCATAAATCACCTCATTCAAACTTCTTACTTTAGAGAGGAGGGAACAAACTCAGAAAGGTATCTTATCCTGTCTTTAAACAACCTTAACTATTCCTCCATTTCAACAAGATGTAGACCTCTTAATTTTCAAACACTGATCCGTGACCTATACTTATGAATCTACGCATAATTGGTCTATTCTGTCTTCTAAGAGAGTCTTCAAATATTTGAAGACATTTAAAAATACTATTTTTTAAAAATTATGCTTAATTTTTTTCATCCCCAACTCAATGATTCTTTTTTTTGGATTTATTTTTTTCTATTGTTCTGTAGTTATAATTGCTTTGCCCATACATGTTTTTCAACATTTTTTTCAGTGTTTATTCACTTTAAACATTAAAAGAAAATAAATCTATGAGATTATAAATACTATGACTTTGAGTGTCCTCTCTTTGAACATGCCCTTCCTGAACTTTGTACTTCCTAAAACGTAGCAAAGCTAAACTCCAGAGAGCTAAGAGGAAATGTAGTGAACCTAAACCTATGCTCTGATTTGTCCTCATTAACTTAGTAATGTCTTGAGAAGACAATATAAATTTAGAACAATTATACCTGTAATAGAGGGATGATGCCAGTTAACTGTGCACAACCCAGTTTTCAATCCATCCTGACATGGCTGTCATCGACCACAGAAATCTTCCCTTGAAGATCAAGATCAGCAAGCTCTGTTTCATACTCAGTTTTTACTTTAAAACCCTCTTTTGAAAGAACAAAACAGCAGTTTATAATACAATTATTTGTAAATTTAAAAGTATACTTATTTTAAAATAGTGATGAGTAAAATATTTTCTAGAAAATAATCTCCAGTGAGTTGAGCAAAAGAAAATTTAGAAAGAAACAGAAGTAAGGGAGGAATGAACTTGTGCTCATCTGGCAAACTATTTCAGTTCCATGAGCTTCAGTCTAGTTATTTGTAAAATAAACAAATCAGTACCATTTTTACTTAGATCTTGCAATGACTAAATAAGAAGAGTTGTAAAGCACTGTAGGATCTGTTCTCTATATAAGGTCAGTACCATATAATGAAGAATTATATCATATACTAGGATTTTTTTCTTTCATTGTCTTTCTTGCATTTATTACATTTAAAGATGAAAGGTCACCATGGCTGAGTTGTTCTTCATAGTACATATTTATGTCATTTTAAGAATTCAGATATTTGGCATTCTTGTGGTCCCCTGCTTAACATCTTAATATCTTAATTTCTTAACATCTGATTAAAGTAATCCTGATAAAGTATGCCTTTATTAAACCTAATAGTTTCAGCCTATTGCTTATATTTATAGGAAGTTGATAATAATATTTCATATATTTATAGTTCATTTACTTTGAATTTGTTTTCTGCAATACTTTTTCTTTTCAGCTAGTGTCTTTCTTTTGTTAATTCACATTGATCCCCCCTCTTTAGTTATCCTTCTTGTTATATTTACATCAGTATAAACATATAGAATGCTGCATGTCAAGGCATTAAAAGATTATTTGATTCGCATGTTTAATTAAAGCCATGGTTACATAAGGAGCTTTTCTTTTCAAATCTCACATTCACAGAAAAAACAATCATAATAAGGAAATACTTTTCTCTTTTCTTTTTTTCCTTAAACTTACAGAATACAAAGTAGTTATTCAACAGCAAGTATGTTTGAAACTCAGTGAGGAACACTTTTGTTTAATTACCACAACAGGATGGCGGTAGACACGAAAAAGCTACAAATTCTGTATCAATATCACTGCACTTCTACTGGTTTTACCTACACTGTGAATTTTTTCTTTAATCATTCATCTCTACTTGAATACCATTCTTAACTAATATTCTGAGCTTTTGACTATTTGAAGTCTTTATTTTATTTTAAACTATAGCAGCTTATTAGTCCGCATAGTAAATCAGACTATAAGTTTTCTTTTCCATAGTAATTTATTTTCTATATAATATTGTGATATCTTTCTGACATTTGCTGATGACTAACATGCCTCATTTTGATTAACAAATTTAATTGTAAGTATTTTTACTTTTTTAAATAAAATCATAAACTAGTTTACTGATTTATTTTCACTGCATAGAACTTATGTCACCACATTACTTGCTTCCCTTAACATTTGTAACTTTCACTCACTGCTGTAAACTTATGATTCTTACACTAATATTAACTGCTGCTTATGTTCATATGTTTTTAATCAAGTTGCTGCTAAGAAATAACCAGGCTGCTGCTCTGCTCACTCTAGCAGCGTCACCTGCACCTGATGGGACTTACCATCATGGATACTCTGTTAGAAGCAAATGGCACTTTTGCCTTAAACCTTTTGAAAAAGATGGGTGAGGACAACTCTAAAAACATGTTTCTCTTGCTCATGAGTATCTCCTCTGCCCTGGCCATGGTCTTCATGGGGGCAGAGAGAAACACCGTGGCTCAGGTGGTTCAGGCACTTTCTTTAAGTAAAAGTGATGGCATAGGTGAAGATTCTATCAGGGTTTCCAATTGCTTCTCACCCAGGTTAACAGGGCTGGCACGCAGTACTTACTTTAAAAGAGCAAACAGGCTCTTTGAAGAAAGTCTTATGATTTCAACTCATCTTTTAAAGATTCCTGCTGCAAATTCTACCAAGCAAGGTTGGAAGAGCGTGACTTCTTCAAAGCTAAGGAAGAGGCTGGGAAGCATAAACATCTGGAGAGCTAACAAGACAGGAGGTAAAATTACAGAGTTACTGTCCCTAAATTCAGTTAATCAAGTCACTTTTCATGTTCTTGTGAATGCCATCTGTTTCAAAGGAAACTGTGATAATCAGTTTAACAAACAGTAGACCAAGGAAAAACCATTTAAATTCAGCAAGAATGAAGAGATACCTGTGGGAATAATGGTTAAGAAATCTACCTTTAATATAACCTACGTGGGAGAAATAGTCACCAAAATCACGGTACTGCCTAATGTCGGCAAAGAGCTGAATATGATAATCCTGCCTCCCGGTGAAAATGTCGACCTGGAAATGGTAGACAACTTACTTATGAGAAATTCCCATAATGGACTAGACGAAATATGATGAATGATGAAAAGACGAATGAGGAAAAAGTGAGAGTTCCTCCTTCGATCTGTTCTGGAGGAGAATTATGGCATGGGGTCGTCCTTCACTCTCTGGGCATGACTGATGCCTTCGAGAGGGACTGGGAGACTTTTCTAGAGTGTCCGGGAGAGAACTGTTTCTGTCCAAGGTGATAGACAAGTCCTTAGTGGAGATCAACGAGGAAGGCATGGAGGCTGTGTTCACTACTGCCGCCATCATAATGTTTGGATGTACAAGAATCATTTCTCAAGTTCTGTGCTGACCACCCCATCCTTTCCTACATTGAGCACAGCAAAACCAACGGTATTCTGTTCTGTGGCGGATTCTCTCCTCCCTTTCAGGAAATGGTCTGCACTGCATGCAGCTTTTCTCCTGTCTTTTACTGACCCACTGTCCCTCTGACACTTAACGATGTGCCTAAAATCTAAAATAACCTTTGGTGACAGTCCAAAAATAAAGGACCTAATTTTGAAGTCCCTCCCCTCCAAAATATATTCCATTTGTCATTAGGCCCAAATTTTTATATTATAAAATTCAAAATAATGTATTATTTATAGCTTTTTATATAAGTGCATGATTAATAAAAATTATTTGTATTTTTTATTTCTTCTTATAATCTCATTTTCTCAGTCAGCTAATTTAATTTTACCCTTTTACTATAATATATGTAAGACTAACAGAAAACTGTCCAGCCATGCAAAAAATATTTATAGCATACTCATTTTAAGACAGACACCATTGGAACACAAAACCCAATTTAAAAATACAACTTTTCCAGCCTCTATAGATGTCCATGCATATGCCCTATTATTGCTATCACAATCCCTTTCTTCCTACCAAATGGACCCACTATCCTGTGTTTTATAGTAATCACTTTCCTTACCTGTAACAGTTGAAGGATCTGAACCAAGACGTCAGTGCAATATGTGGGATTTTCCGCAGTGTGAATTTTGCCAATTACATATTCATTGTTCAACATTTGTCTTTGTACCCCCTGCAAAGTGTCATATGGATCCAAAGGCTTGATCAGACCCAAGTCCAAGGTCGTTGGAATGACAATGGTGGCTCTGTGCCCTTTCAGCATTAGATAGTAAGTTCGGTTGCCTCTTGAAAATCTTCTTTCCTTATGTACTATATAATTATCCCTTGATTTAGTTTATATAGAAAAATCAGGATAAATATTTGATTATTTCTTTTACTGACCATTTTTCAAAGTAATGAAATGGTTCTTTATTATTCCTCATAGGTGACCTATTAGCTGTTGTTTTTTTTTTAATTTCATTAAGAATACATGATTTATACACAATTTAAGGGTTTCAATGATTTGCAAATATTATGCTTACTGAAGTTCAGATTGCCTCAACTTTGGCCACTGGAAATCTCTTAGACATAGTTTCTAATTCCTTTCTGTCATAACTGGTAGTTTTGATAATTTCTTTATTTTCTAATATGATAAGATGTTCCAACCTCTTCTTGGACATTTTCTGCTTCAGACTTGGAAATAGACATTTTTGCAAGAAGTCCTAGTCCCTGTGTGGGCAGTGGTATTTTAGTGTAACAAGCCACGTGGCCTGGATGTACTCTGCTACTGGGTCAGTCATCGGTTTTAGTTCTTTGCTGAGGACTGCCTGAGGGGATATATGTGTATAGTTTATATCTTCCTTTTTTCCTATACAAATAAGTTGGGTTCTCAATAACACAGAAAGAATTTGAATATCTTATAATTACTCATTTGCTTTTCCCTCATTTAACATGACTATCACTTGTCTCACATTTTCTTTCCTTGAAATATCAAATTTTTTACCTATTTTCTTGTACCATACAAAGATGCTCATAAAAACTACAAAGAAATACAGAAAAATTATTATAAAGGTCAGAAAAAATTCAGATGATTATCTAATTTTCTTCCTCTTTTAAGTCTTTTACTCTGGTTTCTCAAATACCCAGTTTTTTTCTATTTGAAAAAAAACCAATGTAGTAACTAGAACATTTGTTTGTGTTAGTCATTCTTATTCAGTATTCTCAGATATATGTGATTTTTTTGTTATGTTTTAAAGTATTTAATTTCCACATTTTAATTTTATTGTTATTTAGCATGTAACTTTTATATTTGTTCTGCCCTCCTATTGCTTTTTCTTGATTGAAAAAAAATTTAGATGTTTGATTTTATTTGCCTCCGAATATTTAGTTTATTTTTGGATCTATTTTATCTTTTTGTAACTTAGGTTTTTAGTATAGCTTTAAAGTTTTGAAGTAAACTTATGGAAAAAATTATAAGCAGAAATTTTCTTGAAACTCGGTGTAAGTTTTTTACATGATGAATACCATCATTATATAATTGACTATGTAATTTTCATACAATGCAAGCATATTAAATATCAAAATCAAAAGCACACAAAAATATCAAAATCAGAAAATTAGCATAGACACATTATTACTATCTAATTCCTGGGCATATTCAATAATTGACAGTTGCCCTTGTCAAGACATTTTTAGATTCTACCAAAATTATAAGTTAACAAGTTAACCTATCACAGCTTCATGGATGCTAACTGTGTCCATGTGAGCCTTGGGTCATTCACAGGCATTTTTGCTCACAATACAGTAAGCCCATTAGCTTCAGTTTATTCAACTTGCCTTGCTTCCTAATTTCTTTCTTTTAATTTTAATTTTTTCTATTTAAATAGTGAGTTTTAAATGCCTATGATTGCTAAAAATATTTCAAAGAAATAACGACTTATATTAAATTTCTCTCTTCACACCCCTGTACTTTCCCATTTAAACATCTTTTATTCTCTAAAAATACTAATGCTCTTCACAATGTACAGCTAGAAGAGATATCTAAATAAAAGATCAGGTCATCTTTTTATTTTAACTTTGATGCCAATTGAACATATAAAGTATACTAGTCTTCCTTAAAATATACTTTCAGTATGTTTACTATAAATCATTTATTACAAAGCAATATAATGCATTGAAACATATGGCCTAGCTACTATCTTGTTATGTTTGGTGTCTTATGTGACTATTTAAAACTAAATGATTAAGTAGGACTCAAGTAGATGACTATCTATGACCATGTGCCTATGAATTTAGTTCTTTTGTTTCAGATTAACTTGTTAACTAATTAAATAAAAAATAAAAATCACATGTTTAGTAGTAAGACTGGAATGATAATTGGACTAATCCTCCTGAAAGCAATTAAAATGCTGAATTATACATATTTTAAAAGCTTTTTAAAATAAAGGTATATGCATATTTTATTCAAAGCTGTATAACTATGACATCTTTTTATTTTTTATTTTTCATTAGAAACAAATGTATTTATATACCTCTAATTCAAAAAGGTAGTATTAGATACCAGAGTGAGACACCTACATTTATTTCCTCACAGGGAAAATTTTAATAAATCTGAAAATTTGAGCTCTGGGAAAAGAAAAGCAGTTAAACAGCCAATCAGCAGAGCCTTCCGAGAATAGCTGTGTGAGCGCCCCCAAGCGAGCTGACACAGGTGGACAACATGGGCTTGCTTGCACTATTTTCATATAGTACTCTAAAATTAATAATAAATTTTATAAGTAAACATATTGTTCAACACAATTATTAAGATTCCATTTTTGTAAGGAAAGGTACCATATTGGTGGATCATTTGGGGGGCCTAGTTTGGTAGAAAACTAGAATTTTTTTAGGGTTTTCTCTCTATTAAACATTTTATATAGGTTTCTTCATTCTTCTCAATAACACATGAAATATATACATTTTAAAGATGAGGAAATTCAAATACAGATGTTAAATAACAAAAAGTTTGAATAATTAGTGTTAAAAACATTGTTGAAACAGGTCTCTTTAATACCACAATCTGTTCCCTTAGCTTAAATTTTTTTGTTTTAATTTTGTACTATTTAATTCAAACTGTTATATATGACATCTTTTAAAATTTTTATTATATTTTTTTCTATTACCATTTATCACTGCACTGTTGTCCATGTCCAAACGCCATTTTTCCTTTTGGCTCAGTCCCTGCATCCCCTAACCTCCCTGCCTCCCACCCTAGCTGTCAGCCTGCTCTCTGTGAGTCTGTCTCTGTTTTGCTTTTTAGTTCAGCCTGTAAAAGCTTCTTAAAGTATGAAAGAATAGAAAGGGTAAATAAGATAGCAAAAAACTATTTATTTTCTTTTTGTGCGTTTTCTTCTTTACTAAATTTATTGGGGTGACATTTGTTAATAACTTTATATAGGTTTCAGGTGTACATATCTATGATACATGGCTTTTATATTGCATTATGTGTCTACCACCCAAAATCAAATCATCCTTCATCACCATGTATTTGACCCCCTTTACCCATTACTACCATCCTGCTCCCCTTTCCTCTGGTAACCACCTTATGGTTGTCTAGATCTATGAGTTTCAGTCTAATATCCCACATATGAGTGAGATCATATGGTTCTTAGCTTTTTCTGTCTGACTTGCTTAGCATGCTGTCCTTGAGGTCCATTCATGTTGTCTCAAATGGCAATATTTCATCTTATGACTGAGTAGTAGTCAATAGTATAGGAGGCTTGTCCGGGAAAAGTCCAGCCATTGTTAATATAATGAGAATGGTTTGCACGACATCGGTGTAACCTGGCAACCAAGGAGAGTGGGCTGGAATGTATATCCATGGACAATGACCACTTCACTGTACTAGTCAGTGGGGCAGTAGACACGGCTGAGTGCGCACAGGTACTGTGTGGCCATCGCTCTCCAAATGAGCAAGTAGAACAATGAATCTGCGTCGAATTTTGCTTAAGCTTCAACATTTCTCTGCAGAAACTATTCGGATGGTCAGAAGACTTTCGGTGATGGTGCAATGAGTGGAGTGCAAATAAAAACGTGGCACAGATGCTTCGAAGATTATTGAGAATCTGTTGAAAGTGACACATGTTCTGGATTGTCTGCAACAAGCCAAACACTTGAGAATGTTGAATGTATACCTGCTGCAATCCACAAAATAGGGCAACTGACAGTGCGAGAACTATAAGTTGATCCAAGGATGCCCAGAACTACTGTGTCCAAGATTTTGACAGAAGATCTTGTCATTAAACATGTCATAGCAAAATTTGTTCCACAGCTTCTGTTACCACAGCAGAAGGAACAACGTGCTGCAGCTGCTAATGATGCCAAGAGAACTGTGCGAGGTCCCAGGGTGCCTACTTTGAAGGGGACTAAGGCATCATTGTCCTGTGTACCTTGTGTCTTCTTCGATAAATGTCTCTATTTTTCATATTAAATGGCTGGATACTCTCTGGAAAACCCTCATATATGTACCATCCAGTCCTCTATCGAAGGTCAACTTAGTTTTTTCCATTATTTGTTCACCATGTACAGTGCTGTGATGAACATAGGGGTGCCTATATCATGAAAATAACTGTTCTCAGATTTTTAGGGTAGATACCCATAAGAGAGATTGTTGGTCACATATGATAACTCTAGTCTTAATTTTTTGAAGAATTGCCATACTGTTTTCCATAGTGGCTGTACCAGTTTACATACCCACCAGTAGTGAATGAGGGTTCCCTTCTCCCCATAACCTTTCCAACACTTGTTATTACTTACCTTATTGATAATAACCATTCTAGCAGGTGTGAGGTGGTATCTCATTGTAGTTTTGATTTGCATTTTCCTAATAGTGAAGTTGAACATCTTTTCATGTATCTCTTAGCCATATATATGTATTCTTAGGAGAGGTATCTGTTCAGGTCCTCTGCCATTTTATAACTGGATTGTTTGTTTGGTGTTGAATTGTGCGAGTTTTAAAGAAATATGTATTTTGGATACTAACCTCTTGTTGCTGTTCTTTGTAAATATCTTGTCACATTCAGTTGGTTGCCTTTTCATTTTATTGGCAATTCCTTTTGTTGTGAAGAAGCTTTTTAGTTTGATACAGTCCCATTCATTTAGTTTTGTCTTTACTCCCGTTGCCTTTTAGTTTAAATTCATAAAATCTCTAAGATCAAAGTCTGTAAGTTTAGTATTTTACTGTTTCAGATCTTATGGTTAGGTCTTTGATCGATTTTGAATTAATTTTTGTACACTGGGGACAAACTGTAGTCTAGTTTCATTCTTTTGCATGTGGCTTTCCAAATATCCCAACGTCATTTATCGGAGAGGCTTTCTTTTCTCCATTGTATGTTTTCGGCTCCTTTGTCAAAAATTACTTACCCATATATATGTGGTTTTATTTCAGGGCTCTCAATTCTGTTCCATTATTCTGTATGCCTGCTTTTCTGCTAAAAATGCTTCCCGATTTTTATGAAGGTGACATGGTATGTCTTAGGAGGATGCTGCCAATACAGTGTGATTGAACCACAGATGAAAAACTTTGAACCTAGAAATCCTCGGTACTTTCGTAATGTGCTGAAAGCTATCCCCCCTAAGCATTGCCCTGTAGAGATATATTACCCTTGAAATTAGTTACCCAGTTAAATAAACCTGCTATCTGCCTCAAAGAAAAGTTTCCTCTCTCTCTCTCCCTCAAGGCTGTTTGTTATATAACCATCCTTGAAAAGATAGCACAGAACAAATTCCATCAATATCCCTCTTCACAAGGTGTGCAAAAATGTTAAAGTGTCATAGAACATTGCCAACATCCCAATGATGTATTTTCATTTGTTGTTTCTCTTTGGTCTTCTTTAACAGACAAAGGTTTATTAGTCATTCTTTGATTTTCATTGTCTTAATGTTTTTGAATTTTACTCCTTTGTTATTTTGTAGAGTGTTTTTAAATTTAAATGGGTTTTTTTCATACACAGATTCAGTTTATAAATTTTTGTAAGAGTATTATAGAAATAATGCTATATTCCTCATTTTTTAAAAGTGATAGCTAACAGACTTCTCCATTAAAAATCACTTCTTTTTCCATTTAATGAATATTTTATAGGCAAGTACTTTGTAAATATTCTGGTCCTCATCATTTACCATGTGTTTTATTATCTATTAAAGATTTTTACCTGAATTTAGTATTATTTTGATGATTGGCAATAATTTTTAAAATTTCATTCTTCCACTCTGTATTTATTTATTGATATTCTAGTTCAAAGTAGGGTTTTCTCATTTATATATTTATTTACTATTTCTTTACATGACTGTATTCATGAATTCCTAGTTCATTTAATGGATTACAGTGCATTTCTATTTATTTTAATTCTTAAAATTTTCATGATTTGTCCACTTGAAGCTAGTTTCAGTGCCTTTTGACAATTTTACAGTCCTAACATTTTAAAGTGTAGTATAGTTTTTAGAAAATGAGATATAAGCACTAGGTGGGCTTCAACTGCAAATCAATATCCAGTATTATTTAGGAGATAAAAGAGGAGGGAAAGAAGGAGAGGCAAAAGCAAGAAGCAACTCATTTTATTTTAGTTTATATGTTTTCATCATTTTCATTTAACATTTTTAAAGGTTTCACATATAATGGTTATTCAGTCTTGTATTTCTTCTAACTTAAGTCTTCATTTTCCAATTAAAAAAAAATTATTTCCTTTATGTGTTCACTGTTACTTCTTAGATTTTTTTCTAATTCTAACTTACATTTTATTTAGTTTATTATTCTTTTTGAGAGGAAATAAGCATTTAGTTGGGAGTAAAAAGAATTGCAATAGTGGAAGCACAGATTCAGGCAGAAACCCAGTAGTATCCCAATTACAAGGTGAGGGTAAGGGTTTTTATGAGAAAAAGAAGAAAATAATTACATTAATAGAACAAAGAAATTTCTGTTGGTGATGATAAGCTAAGTTACTTTTTGACTATACATGGCTGGTTACTGATTCTGTCTTCAGGAAGAGAGTCTGACTTATGTTTTAATAAAATGTTTTATTCTTTCTAATTGTCATTGAGCATATTTTGTAAATTACAGGTTTTATTTGTTTTGTGGCTATGATTTTCTGGAGTGCTTTTATTGTTTTGGGGGATGTTATTATATGCCTTTATTTATTTATTTTTTCCTCATAGTGACTTTTAAGAATATTTTGACTTCAGTATTTTCTGCTGCTCATTTTAATATAAAATTGTTTTTTTCTGGATTTTTACAGTGACATCCAGGTTAGCTTTTATAAGTTTTCAGAAGATTCGAGAGTACACAAAGCTCAGACTGCTCCAGTTGCCTTGGACTTTACATTTTGCATTCCATGTACAATTTGATAGGGAGAAACTCCTCCCATTTCAGCTGCTCTTCTCACATTGGCCTCATTTGTTCTCTCGTGACTTCCTGTTGGCTCTTTTGGGAGCATAGTCTCTAGTTTATCAGTCTATCCTCCCCTTCATTCTATATAGATGTTGATACTATGCACGTATTTTGGCTCTTGTATGCCTTTACACACTTACATTTAGGGATTAATGGGGAACTCTTGTGACCAAGTTTTGTTGCAAACATTGCCCTATCATTTTCCAGTTTGCTGTCTCATTATACTGTCTGCTTTTATATGGTGATATGGGGAAAAATAAAATATTATGTCACCGATGACCCCAATGTATTCTTAGAATCCCATGTTCATATTTTTGAATAACATATTTTATAACAGGAATAAAGTTGAATGTTAATTGTATGTTACTATTTTTAAATTATTGAAATGCTATAGGCAAAAAAAAAGGAGTAAGTATTGTAAGCTTTTTATTATATATGAAAAATTTTCTCCACAAGGAAATAAAATAAAAATGGCTTGTTGGCCCTAAAATTTATTGCTCCCGAAATGGAATAAGGTTTGTGGAAAACAAATTTGCAGTTATTAATAAGAAAACTGGCACTCATATAATATTTCTATTATTCAGTAACTTCGGTCATTCATAAATGCAGTTTGTTAATTATATAAATATTAGATAAAGATGCGTGCATGGAGAAAATTTATATATATTTACTAAAAGAGTTATATTGCACATACCATATTTGAACCCGCTTATGAATATTTCCCATGTCAGATAAGTAGACAGCAGTCCCCCCTTTTCACTTTCTACCCAAGGCCAATCACATCCTGAAAATATTCATTAGAAAATTTCAGAAATAAACAATTCCTAAGTTTTAAGCTGCATGACATTCTGATAGATTGATGAAATCTCACGCTGTCCTGCTTCGTCCTGCACAAGACATAAATAATCCCTTTTTTTAGAGTATTCACACTGTGTATGCTACCTGCCCCTTAGTCACTTGGCACCTATCTTTGTTATCCAATGGGCGCTTGCCATTTTCCAATGCTTATGTTCAAGTAACTTTTATTTTACCTAATAATGGCCCCAAAGTACAGGAGTAGTGATGCTGGAAATTCAAATATGCCAAAGAAATGTCATAAAATATGTCATAAAACACTTCCTTTAAATGAACAGGTGAAAGTTCTTGACTTCACAAGGAAAGAAAAAAAACTGTATGATGATGTTAATCTATGTAAGAACGAATCTTTTATCCATAAAATTGTGAAGGAAAAACAATTGTGCTTGTTTGCTGAGAAATCACATTCATATAACTTTTATTACAGTATGTTATCATTGTTCTCTTTTATTATTGCTAATATCTTACTGTACCTAATTTATAGATCAAACTTTATCACAGGTATGTATGTATAGGGAAAACACTCATGTGCATATATATGAGTATATATGTGCATGTGTGTATATGTATACATACATATGTAGGTATATATATGTATGTGTGTGTGTATACATATATACACACATATCATTTGGTACTGTTCACAGTTTCAGGCACCCACTTGTGGGTCTTAGAACTTATCCCCTGCATTTAAGGGAGGGGGGCCACTGTGATTCAAATTGACAAATGTAATAGCCTGGAATTAATTTTTGATGTAATTTCTACTAAACTGTTTTCTTATCATTATGAAGGACAGAAATTTGCACATAAAAATGGATGGTGACATGCTGTTATAAATTTTAAAAATTAGATAAATGTAAATACATGTACAAGGATGAACTGCATAATTATGGCAGCTTTTACACAGTTTTGAAAGTAGCAGCTCTGTCCTAAATGATTGATTTTGCTTATGAGTTTCAATGAGATTTATTTTAGAGAGAATATGACTAGATAAAATCAGAAAGAATTCTATGGTTCACATTGGAGCAGTTTTGTTGGCTTATAAATTTTTTATACATTTTATAAACATTCTGAATGTTAAGCTCCCATATTTAAGCCAGTAAACTTAGGTTCTATTTTACACACACATGTACACACAATATACAGTTAAATTTTCTCAATGCAACCAGAAGTACATCTATGAATAGAATTCAGTAAATGTTCAGTAAATGTCTGAAATACCAGACCCATTCTAAATATGAAAGACATAACAATTAGCCAAAGAGAAAAAAATTGCTGTCCACATGGTGTTTATATTATTGTAATAATATGAAACATGTAAATTATATTGGATGTCAGAAGGTGGTAAATATTTTGGAAATATATGAAGGAGGTAAATGAAGTGTGAGCATGTGGCTTTTACAGTTTTAAATAGTTTAGGAAAATCCTCACTGAGAAGGTGACATTTGAGCAAGCATTTAAAGAAGTTGAGTAGATTAGTCATGAAGATATTTTGAGGAAGGAGTTTCATCCTGATTTGCAGGAACAAATGCTCTGAACATACTCAACATGTTTAAAGAACAGGAAAACAGGTAGCTTTGCAGGAGATGAGCATAACTGGAAGGCAGAAACAATAGAAGAGATTGTCACTGAGTAAATGGGGGAGGACCAAAACATACAGAGGCTTCTTGGCTACTGTAAAGATTAGATTCTCAGCAAGACAGCAAACCATTCAAAACTTTAGAGGAGATGGGTGATATCTGTTTTTGTTTTTAAAAGATCACTCTCATCCCTGGCTGGTGTGGCTCAGTGGATTGAGTGCTGGCCTACAAATCAAAGGATCACTGGTTCTATTCCCAGTCTAAGCACATGCCTGGGTGGTGGGCCAGGTCCCCAGTGGAGGTGTGTGAGAGGCAACCACACATTGATGTTTCCCTCCCTCTTTTTCTCCCTCCCTTCCCCTGTCTAAAAATAAATAAACAAAATCTTTAAAAAAAATCACTCATAGTTGTGTTGAGATTAGAACATAGTAAAAAGAAGGTGTGAGGAGACAGAGCTATAATAATGGAGTCCAATTAGTTAGCTAGAGGGATATTCCAAGTAAAAGATGATGATGGTTCAGACCACAGGTGTCTCAGTTGAATTGGTAAGAAGGAGTTGGATTCTGTATATATTTTGAAGTTAGAGCCAATGAAATTTGCTGATGGATTAGTGTCATGGTCATTTGAGTGCGATGGATGTGTCATGTGCAGTTGCACAGTACAAGCTTAGACATGTTTATGTAGGTAGCTAGTTAGTATTAATAAAGAAAAGGAGCAAAGGGAATCAGGCATTAAGCCTAGTAAACTAAGGTGCTGAATAGGACATTATGCCTGCTTTACTAGGAAACTTCAGCATTCTTAGACTCCCCAGGGGACTGCTGCATCCTCCACCCTTGGGAACTAATCCCCAAAGTAGAAGGAAGGATCATTACCAGACATTAGCTGGGATGCCTGAGGCAGGAATAAAAAAAGCAGGAGAAATTTCTCTGCTGGGCACATGCCCAATAGAAGCCAAGGTGTCACAGAAGGAGGTCCTTCTGCTGAGGTATGCGTGCAGGAGGAGCCAAGATGGTGACCATAAAGAATAGGTGTCCAATCTGGGAAAGAGGCCAGATTGGTTAAGGGGAGGGTCCAGCACAAGCCCACAAAGGATTGGGAAATTAATTGATTAGTTTGAAGGAGAGCCAACTCCTTCACAAGCTGGGAATAATATAATGATATCGTAACAAAGTCCTCTGGGCTTATAACACATGCCAGTTCACCTGTTCATTTGTGTGTTCTCTCGTCATAGCAGTCATGTGGCCTAGCAACCACATGAGCCTCAAGTGTAGGACTCAAGTTTGGCTCCAAATGCAAGCCAGGGTACGGCAACAGAGTGCCAGTCAGAGCACAGCCAGGAAGAGACTAAGCTAGCGAATGGGTACAGACACAGAATTGGTATAAGCTTTGTCATGGACTGAACCAGTGGCACAGAATTTCTGCACTCTAGCCTTTCTCCTGGGCCTGATGAAGACAGTGTGGAGTTCTTCCACAGTGGGATGGAGGAGATGAGACACCAGAGACCTTCATGTAACCTCTTATTTATTATCCAATAAATCTTACCATTATACCTCATCCCCCCATGTGGGTCCCTGAAATGCTTTTGTTGTGACTACATAGCAGGACCCCATTTCCACAGTCAACAGAAGGACCCTATATGCATGGTGTAATGTTTTGGTTTTACCATCTTGAAATTCTTAATAACTTTAGCCTTCAATCTGTGTTTTGTAAATCTGATAGGCTAATGGATAAACTGTGTGCTTTGGCAAATTTTTATATCTCTATTTATTTAAAAAAATGTAGACTGAAAGACAAGACTAAAATGCCAACAGAATGAGCATTTCTGTTTTCTATTTAGGTATTCAAATTACTAAGAGATCCATTCTAGATTTCATTTAAACAAGTCATATGTTCTTATGGGTATCCAGAAAGAATTTGAATAGTCATGGGAATCCCTCTGCCACAGCTTGGATGTATGGTCCATGAGGAAATTATACCTTCTTCCAGAAAGAGTCATTAAACAGCTTACCTGTACTTTAATATATTATTTTGTTTTTAACTTCAGCATTCTCCGTGAAGTTGCTGCTGTACATTGGAGAAAGCTAGTCACTTTCCTGGTGAAGCCTGTGGCCATGTGTAAGTTCTTTACCTGTTGCATAATGTCAGTATTGCTTTTCTGTTCTTTGGTGTCGTGTACTTCTTTATTTTATGTCATAAACTTCATTACAATGTTTTTCTCTTTGATCATTTAAAAATCATCTCTAGTTTAGGTTATTTTTCCAAATGCCCTAACAACTTACCATCCTTTCTAATATGATGGAAGGTAAGGAGGTATTTCTTAAAACTTTTAACCTTTTCCACTAAAAGGAAAATCTGTTTGCATTTAAACTACAGTTAATTAATATTCACCTCAGGCAGGATACATACATAGCACTCACTTGAAGCTTATTGCAACATTTCCTGTGGTATCTCTAACTAATACTTCACGGGGAAACTACAGTCGTTTCTTAATATTCCTTAGAATGGTTTCTGAAAATAACTTTGGAGATTGTTCACAGGTTCACATTGCTGTTCTTGGGCTGGCTTGTTTTTGTTTCTTTTTATTCTTTTCTCTAGTAGTTTCCCTCACATACCAATTTAATGGTGAATGTTTCAATGATTTAATATATATAATCTCAAATACATAGAACCCAATAATCTCATAAAAATAATTAATCAGTACTTCAAGAATAATTATTAAAAATAAATTTCTAGTTCTTAATACTGGAATAAACAAAAATCTTTCTGAATTCAGAGGACACGATTGTTCTAAATATAGAATCAAAGTGTTTACCATATGGTTCTATATTAATCATACCAACTTGCTATATTCTGAAGGGAAATTCCCTAGTATTTTTTAATACAATCCTGTACTTAAAGAATAAGTTAAAAAAGGTCAGAAAGTAAAAAACAGCAGGTTTCATTGGAAATATGATACTTATAAATTTAGGCATGAGACTTTCTATTATATTAATGAAGGTAATGTAACTAAACTGTCTGTCCTCTGCTTTACTCAGTCTACCTTTATATATTAGTGTGGATTCAAGACTGAATAATCTGAACTTAAGTGACTCCATTATGCCGAAATGTTGCAGGAAAAGTGATGAGATATGTGTTCTTGTTTGTAATTTGATGTAATATTGTATTTTCATTGTTACATGATAAAGTGATTATTCCAAATGCTGTGTGTGTGTTTGTGAATGTGTGTGCATGTGTGTGAGTGAGGTGGGGCGGGGGGTTGGGAACTAGTGTGAACGGTCACTGATGAGGGAGACACTGCTGCTTTTTCTAAATTTTTTTTTTATTTTAAGATTTTATTTATTTTATTTTTAGACAGAGGGGAAGGGAGGGAGAAAGGGAGAGAAGCATCAATGTGTGGTTGTCTCTCACACGCCCCCTACTGGGGACCCGACCCACAACCCAGGCATGTGCACTGACTGGGGAATCAAACCTGCAGCCCTTTGATTCACAGGCTGATGCTCAATCCACTGAACTAAAGCAGCTGGGTCGAGAAACTGATTCTTCATAATGATAGCAGAACTAAACAAATACCTATAATAAGAACTGAAACAGGAAGCTACTCCTTTAAAAAGGGGAATATACTATTTCATTAATCAACCTATTTATTTTTAATTTAGTCCTTTACTTCCTTTTATCTTTAAGTTAATGTAACGATCTAATATGGTAATAAGTATATGTTTAATATTTAAAAGCCTGTGTCTTTTAATGATTTTCTCTCAACTTTTCTTTATAACACAGCCTTGAATAGTCAGAGCTGGTTTGGAGGATATGTGGAAATATAGGCTTACTTTTTCTGACAAATTGAGGAAACTCCATGCTCTATATGAATATCAACTCTGATAGTTATGGATAGAACAAGAAAAGCTAGGTATTTTAAGTTAACTTTTAAAGAGCATGCCTGGTCCTATTTTTCTTCTACCTCCATTTTCTTCACCTCCCTGAAGGAAGCTGCAGTTTGACACCAGGGTCTGTATGTGCATGTGTCATTTAAAAATTAAACACACACACACACGCATATATATATGGTAGCCCTTTTGTACTTTGTATTTGACCAAATGCTCTGCCCAAAAGAGGCAAAGAAAATAATTTCACAAACTAAAATTAGTTGTTGGAACACAAAGAGAATGAGGAAACCTGAGCAAATGAACAGAAATATTTCACAGACACCACTGGAAGGGAAGATTCCTAGATTATTCTTGATTTTTCCTGTAGTTCATAGGCAGCCTAAAGCAATGTTTGCGTGGGTATTTAACCTAAATACATCTGTGGTTACTACAGTTTGAAGGGCCTAAGCAACATGCCCTTGATGTTTTAATGTGAAAGTGCCAGAAACAAGTAAAACCTTTATTTGATGTTGGAATGATTGTAAAACCTAGGTTCAATTCATAATAAATGGGAAACTAAAATCATAATAAATGAGAAACTAAGTAAGATGCCCAAGTTCGGTAAAGTTATGGCTTAAAGTGGTGACTGTTTTTATTCTTTCTAAACTTTTGACAACTGACCATTAAAAAGATTAGTGTTTAACTGAGGTTTTCATCTTACCATTAAATTTTTGTGCTGATTTACTTTTAATTTAAAAATATTTTCCATTGGTGTAAATACCATTTTAATAAAATTTCTTTAGTAATTACGGTTTGCAATTAGTGTGTAGAATAGAGTCTTAGGTAAAGTTTTTTGGCTGGCAGGAGTAATAACTAACACTGAATTCAACCAAAGCTGCCGTAAAAGCTTCAGGTTTTGAGACTATAGATGCATATGTGTATGCATATACGTATACATAACACTATATTTATATATACCTAAAGACTAATCAGTTTTGCTATATATAAAAAAAATTAAGTACCACTTGCAAATAACATAGACTAAATGAAATTTACAATGACAAGCTGGAAACATGTTTACAACACATTACCATAGATATTAATTAGCAGGGCTTCTCTTTCTACCATTAAAAAAAAAAAAGGATTTCCTGCAAAATAACAACCACTTCCTAACAAAATGGGAAAATGGACAAAAACTCAAAAAATAAGGAAATTTTAAATCTCTGAAAAGATGTCTAATCACATTTATTAAAAGAGGAGTATAAGCTAAAACTACACTGAGATATCATCTCACTTATAAGACTAACAAAAGTTCAAAAGTCTGATAACTCACTCTGTTGGCCTTGATACATAAAACTATCAACTCTTTTGTTGCTGGTAGGAGAGTGAATTGGCAAGACCCACATGGAAGACAAGTTGGCAGTACATTAAATCAAAAGTACATTAAGAGTATTATTAGATGTCTGGCTAATAAATATGATGATGGAATCAGGCTATGCCAATATTCTCAGAAAGGGTGAACTAAGTCTGGCTTTCTTGAGCTGCCATTCTGAGTATGTGATATCAGCTATTAGATAGGCATTACACCTAAAGAGGCCAGAGAGCTTTACATCATGTTGTCAGCTCATGTGCTCAGTCCACAGGGACTGTGAACTTCGTCATTTAAGGAAATATTAGGCCAATGAATATCTTGCCCTTTCGATTTTCATGGAAAACAGCTTAAAGAAGAGAAGAATTATTCTTGAGGTTAGGAGTCCTGTGTTCTTGTTGTTGTTGTTGTTGTTTTTGTTGTTTAGAATAGATATGATTCAATTTGGGCTTTTTATTGGTAAAATCCATAGTTGGAACATAAATCAGTCATTAGAGTTGGGATGGGAATCACCTGGAGACAACTGCTATAGTGAATATTTGTATCCCCACAAAATTTGTATGTTGAACTCTAATCCCTGATGTGATCATATTTGGAGATGGGGCCTTTAGGAGGTGTTTAAGTCATAAACTTTGTAGGTACTGTGGTGGCAGCAGTGGCCAGTCTCCACAGCATGATGTTCAGTCACTCACTTCTTGTGAAGTTGAGAGGCAGTTTATCTAGATCTTGTCCTCGAGTCCTTGGATCAAGAAAATAGCTGTTGCCTTACAAATCTTGCAGAAATGCATGTTATTGGTGATACTGACCGACAACCAGAATCCTCACTGCGGAGTGTTCTGGGAAATGCAGTTTTTAGCTTTCAAAATTTTATGATTCAGGAAGACATACTTGAAGTAAATGGGCATGAAAACTTAGTTTAAGTCATCCATAACTAACCGGGAAGTATTTACAACATCTACAGTATTGACCACGATGCAGCATAGATCTTCAAATTTGAATTTATGATGCTTTGACAGCAGCGTTCATCTTAGAGGTGAAGAAGAGGGGAAACAGAAACTAGGTTGAGAAAGCCATATGTCCAAAGGGTGAAGAGCCTCATCTAACTGTGTATACTTCACCTTGAATCTTGAGGATTTTTTTCCTGAAGATATATATGTTCGTTCTTTCCATATTTCCAAATAGAATTATATTTTAATGGTTATTCTATCTGGTTATGCTTATTAGTGCTTTGCAATTTCTTTTATCAGAACAGTATTTCCACAAGATCTTAATAATGTGCTCTGTGAGAAAAAAGGCCCTGGGTTCAAAGAAATTTAAGGCATCTTATATCTATATTTATCCAGGGATTATTCCTTGCTTCAAATTTCTTTACAATTTAATCTATCTCCAGCTGCTGCTTTTACAGTTACCTAAGGGAAAAATTCAAAACTCTATTACAAGGACATTTTTCTTACTTCTTTTATTTTTCTTTCACTATAACAAGCACATTTTGATTAAATTCACCTATTACGAGCATACAAGTGACTAGCAAGACCTCAGGATCATGCTGACCTGGTAGCTCGGATTGGTTGGAGGGTTGTCCCATACACCAAAAGTTGAGGATTGAACCTAGGTTAGGGTATGTGTGGGAGGTAATTGATGTTTCTCACATCTCTCTCTCTCTCTCTCTCTCTCTCTCTAAGATCAATGGACATATATCCTCAGATGAGGATTAAAAAATACAAAGACCTTAAGACCCCTTTGAACACCTTTGCTAGTTTTAGACTTGATGCCAGTGTGTGTGTGTGTAAAGGAGCCGCATCTAATTGCGTAGATGTTACTGTCTGTGCCAAGGTGAATGCTCATATATATGCTCAATAAATTGTTTGTTAAGTTATTAAAATTAAGATAAGAAATGTATTTAGGGAATGTCATACAATTTTGCTTTTGTGAAAAAGATTTTATGAGTGGGTTATATAAAATTTTGATTTAAATAGGAAAACATGTAGACAAGATGAACTCCACATCACAGTAATATTGTATAATAATATTTTAGAGGTTTCTTCATGAACATGCAGCCTAGGTCTTTTGAACTAAGACCATCTTTGATAAACAAATATGCCTTAGAAGCCAGAGATAGTGTATTCTTCAGGAGAGATTTAGGTGACAGCTTTTCTCTCCTCTCCTAACACTTTTGCTTATACTCCAGGATAAGAGCCTAGAGCCTCCTTCTTCCTCTTCCCTGGAAGAGAACTGCTTAATGAATAACTCTCTTTCTCCGGAGGAGGGGACGGAACACAATCTGCCAGTTTGTACTTCCTCTCCCGTAGTGCAATATCGTGCATGTGCAGATATGCAACTGGCCCTCAACCCACTGCGCCATAGGAATTTGGGGGAATTGCTCTGGTTGCTGATTTTGCTGAGAATAATCAATAAATAGTCTATTACTCTCGCTCAGGGGTCTTGTGTTCTTCTATCAGTATATGTATATGATACTGTAGCAGGCTAAATTGCTAGCCTGAAGGCAGGGTAAAATCTCAGACTCCTCACAGGGCCTGTGTTATCTGAGTATTTCAATGGCCTATTTGGTCCTCACACTTCATTCCCTTTGTAGATAAGCGGGGGCATTCTCCATCACGTCCTCACTCGAGCAGATAAGAGAAAGGACAGTGGAGAGCTTACACCAAGGAGAGACATTCACTTTCTACTCTCACCTTATTGGTCAAAGTAGGGCATGGAAGTGTCATAGTCAGGAAGGCAGAAAATCGAGAAAATTAAGTGAACAGAATTAATGTTTATCACAGATAATTAATTCACCAAGTAGATCGATCAGCATTCTTATTGAAGGCCTTTGAGCTAAATAAGATGCAGTGTGTTGGAAAAATATGAGGCCCTCCTTGAGAGGCCAGGTAAGTAAATTCATAAGTTAAGTGTGAAAGAATCACAGTTTAACATCAAGCCATTGAGATTTTTATCCCTTGTTCAACATTCAAAAGTGGACGTCATTTCCTAAAAGGAAGATCACATGCAGTATTGAAAAAAACAACAGTTGGAAGAAAGGAACCAGACTCGCCCAGCCACACCCGGAGCATTGATTTTGGTTCTGAACACCACAAATTAGGAAGGACTGAAGTGCACTAGAGCTGATGGAAAAATTCAAAATAGTTTCACATACGTATTATCATTCTATAATGTTTTATACTTTGTACTGTTCTAAGCATTTTGCAAATGACAACAACCCTAAGATCTAGTCATTTTTAGTAAGTCTACTTTAAAGAGGATTAAACTGAGGCATGGATAAGTTTTTGCATTTCTTTAGACCACACAAATAAGTGGAGAGATGCCCAGATTTTAATTGAGAGAATATGGCTCCAGAGTCTATGCTCTTAATTAATCGCGATGCTCTTTTCTTTTGTTTTACTTGAAAATAAAATAGTTTTGGCACTTGTTTCCAATATTCAAACACTAGACCACTGACTTGTAGAAGAAGCTCTACATTGATTCTGTACAGCCCAAGGGATCAAATTGGAGATCATGGGTGGAGGCATATTTGGTCTCAGAACATAAATAAAGCTTCTAAGTCAGAATAATTATAAAATGATTTTATATAGAGGGTAGTGATTTTTCTGTCACACAGTTGTCATGCTCACCCTTAACTATCAGTGATTCTAAAGGTAGAATTAGCAGTGTTACTGGTACTAATATGAATTACCTAATCTATAAAGAAATGAATGTCTTGTTAGTCTAGTTTGAGATACAGACTTTTCCTGTGATTTTATCCCCCCACCCCCTTTAAAACCACATTATGTAGTGAAGTCCAGGTAGGTTCAGTGTTCAGTATGTTTGTGTTCATCGAGTCACTCTGTCCGCCTTCCAGGAAGGTTAATTAAGTCATTCTGTAAGAAAAATTCCATCCAAGAAAACTGAGCCCTGTATTCAACATATGGACCTAGATTAAAGGTACTTTATTTTCCTTTTTATTTTTCTTTTTTCCTTTATAAGTACAGAGAGCTATTCTGACTGTCTTTTCAAGCTTTGGTAACAGTGCCCTAAAGCACAGGAACTTTCTGCAATAGCAGGGCCTGGAAAGGATCTATAGCGACAATTTATCAATAAGACCATCATTGGCAAAGCACCAGTCAGATTTTTAATGGAGAATTCTATATGCAAAAATTGGACTGGAAAGAAATTGGAAGAAATTCTAAAACAGAGAAATCATGTACATAAAGTTCAAAAGTACACGCTAGTTAAAAATTTTTTAAAATTGACTGACAATTATATTCTTTTTGTAAATATAGATTTAAAAAGGTATGAAGACATAAGTGACCTTTTAAAAGCAATTTATAAAATTAACGGTGAACTAGCTCTTCTCTTATTTGCCACGAGAAAGCTCCCTTGCCACACACAAAATTGCAGTGGCTAAAAAGGTTAAATAAAATTAGTAAAATGCTTCAGTTTGAATGTTTAATGATACCATACTCCAAAGCATGATCTTGACTCATGTGCTGTTCTCTTACCACCCCTTCTTTTACATCCCATTCACTTTCCATTATAATAATAACTAAACTTCATCTCTTGAAATATTTTGAAAATTTTCAACTAAATTGTGTAGGCAGATTCTACCCAAAAGAAATCCTGCAAAAACCCGATTATTTGGAAACCTCTGCTCATTGAAAGCATAGAGACAAATATCTCATTGGGCTATATATTTTTCTCCTTCTAGAGAAACACAATTTAAAAAAAAAAAGCGTTGCCTATTTTCATCAAAAAATCAAATTTAAATAACATTGAAGGTTTATATCAACCATAAAAATATATTCTTTATGACCTAGAGTCTATGCCTGTCTTACAGAATTCCTGCAGGACATATATGGAATAGTCAGAGTAATTCAGGAAAGTTTAATAGACATACTTTTTAAAGAAATCAGGTTAGCATAAGAAAAAAAATGGTGGGTTTAATATCTTGGGACTAGCAATAGCAAGGTGTTTTCACTGCCTTTAATACTGAAAGGACATGGAAGGGAGCATATATGAGGACCCAGAGTGCAATGGTCACCCTACAGCCGGCTTTCCATAAAGTGACTTAGTCCATGGAGAAATATTTAATATTTACTTGGTTTTCACTCTGTTTCTGTCCTTCAGTATACTGCTCATGATACCTATACATTTGCATATATTTTTGTTTGTTTCTTAGTTTAGGTTTTTGTTGTTGTTTTTTTTCCTGTCAGGGGATAAAATTCAGTTACTAACATTCACTCACTCAGTCTCCTCTAGAAGCAGTTCTGTCAGATTCCATTTTAATTTCTGATTTGGTTGCATGAGTATTTACCTCTTTTGAAAATACAGAAGCATTTCAAATATATTTAAAACTATAAATAATTCTGAGCAAATACCCCAGTTTCTCCTACTTGGTGCACTGAATCACAATTTGCTGTTACAATAGGTACTATTTTGAAAATAAAATATAATTCAGAATAATGATTGATGAATGGATCCTTCAGAAAGGTAATATTCAAAGGGCCAATAAGTTTTCAGCCTCTTTACTCATAAGGGAACTGCAAACTAAAGCTACAGTGAAATACCATTAAGCATATCCCAGTGGCTAAAATTTAAAATATTGATCATACCAAGTGCTGGAGAGATGTGGAACAATGGGAACTCTCATATTCTGCTGCTGGGAAATAAATTGGAAAATAATTTAGATTGTAGTATGTATAAAGAAAGCCTCAACACAGATATACCCTATATTGAGAAAATCCACTGTTTATAAGTTTGCCAACAAAATATGATTATATATTTACCAAAAGACATGTACATGAATATTCCAAGGAATGTTATTCAAAATAGTCGGACTGTAATCAACACAAATATCCACTGACAGTGCAGTGATCCAATGAATGAATAAATACATACATAGATATTGATGAAATCATTTAAACTATGGACATTAACAAAATACTGCTCTCAAACATGGAAAGCACAAATCTTCTAAACATAAATAAATTTTAGTGAAAGAAGCCAGACACAAAAATAGGCAAAACAGACCTACGGTGAGTTAGGAGAATAGTTTATCTTAAGAGAGAACTTGAAGACTGTTTCATTGCCTTCTATATGCCTATATAACTATTGAAATATCTGAAAAGAGGGGACAGGTAAGAGGATGCCTGACTATTGTTAATGTTCTATATCCAGATCTGGGTGATGATAACATAGGCTCTGTTTATGTAAATTTATTGAGTTGGACACTTAGGATTGTGCACTTTTTAAGGTACATTTTACATCATACACTGAAAATTATAATCAAATATAATTGATAGTGTTAAAAACCCATATATATTTCTCCCTCCATATATAACTATTTTTCTGAATTTGGAAATTGTGATTCACATGCAGATTTTTATTCTTGGTATATATTGACAAACTGATATAGATCTAAAAATAATGTGTAGTGCTTTTAGGATTTTTAGAACTTTTGTATATAAATGAATGAAATGTATGTGTAAAATACAAATGTTTTATTAAAACATTTAATTACTTTAAAATTTAATTATGTACATAAGTTTATGTATTCTTTAATCATTTTAATTACTGTATAATTTTTATTATAAATACCTAAATGTGTTCATCACTTATAAATATTTCACTTGTTTATATTATTTTCTTACTATTATAGGTTTGCAGTTAACACTTTATTTTTAATTGAATTTGTTGGGGTGACATTCATTAATAAAATTACAGTCTCCAGGTGTACAATTCTATAATACATTATCTGTACATTGTATTGTGTGTTCACCATTCCAAGTCAAATCTCCTTCCATTGCAATGAACTTTTTGAATGTGAGTGTCCATGGACTTTCTCATAGTAAATATAAGTTAGAAATCCTGGGTCATAGGGTACTGCATTTAAAATATTCAGACTTTACAAATTTGTCTCCAAAGAGGTTATTCCAGGTCACATAATTTAAAATATTGAAATTGAAGTGATTATGATCTTTCACCCCTTATATTCATAAGTACATTCTGTATCAGAGGTCTCTCCTTTTAGTAATTTCTGAAGCTAAAAAATCTTGATTACGTAATTTGTTGGTGAATCTTTCATTCATCTTGCACCCCTGCTGTTGTGTTACTTCACTAGTTCTCTGGCTCTTTGCTGCCCTGGAGACCAGATCTCCAGAACTGCTAACCAATGACCGCCCTCCATTCCTCAGACCTCATTATTGTCCTTCTTTGCGCTTTCTCATACTGTGCCTAGAGCTTTGTTTTCTTAAATACATTTTATTAGGAGATTATTGTGGGAAAATTTTTTCTCTCTCTCTCTCAGTCCCAAATATTGTATGTTCCATTTCTGGGGTCAAATATATTTCAGAAGAGTTGGTGGAGGGCACATTTACTGTCTTGTCTTAAGTCCCTATTAAATAATTATACCATAGTCTAATATGGTTCCCATGGCCTGAGTTATTAAATGTTTTCTATAGTCATCTTGTTATATAGATATTTAGTTTATTAAAGAATAAAATGAATGAGAGAGGGATCAGCTGCTGAAATCTACCTATACCTTTTTTTTTTTAAAGCAAACTATCCTATTCCTGAGATCACTTAGAAAATAATTTTGTCCGTGCAATGTAGGCAGTATAATCTCCCCCCTACCCAATAAAAACCCCTCATTTTAGTCCCCGAAATTTTTGAATACATTTCAAAAATGTATTGAAAACACATTTGTAGCTATGAGAAAGTTAAGGATCATGAGATAGATAAGGGAAGATTATATTGGATAATCTGGTTGCTCCCAATGGAACTACAAGAATCCTTATAAATGAAAGAAGGAGGGAGGTGGGAGATCAAGAGTCATAGAAGGAGAGATGACAAAAGACACAGGGTGGGAAGTGGTGGGATCTTTGACTTTAAAAAAGCGAGGGGTAGGTCACCGGCCAAACAGAGCCAGTAGCCTCTTCAAATTGGAAAAATCAAGGGAACCAATTCTCCCTTGGAGCCTCCAGAAGAAATGCAGCTCTGTCAATACTTTGGCTTTAGCCCAGTGAGATCCATTTCAGAATCCTGACCTCCAGGACTATAAAAAAGTAAGTTTGGGTTGTTTTAAATTACCAAACTTGTGATAATTTGTTATAGCATCAATAGGAAGCTAATGCATTGCGTTTTGCATTCATTATAATGATTCCATGTGTAGATTTATTTTTACTTATTTTGTTTAGCATTCATATCTTTATTCACCACTAGAATGTGCTCAAAGATTATTTCTTCTAATAATGCTTGTTGCATTGTTAAAACACTGATTGGCTACCGTGGTTAACCTGAGAATGCCTCACATTCTAGTTCTCACACCAAACTTGGTGCCCAGAAAGAGACAGTTTAATGCTTTGGGCCCGGCCTTTCTTGGACACCCCTCACACAGCTGCTTTGAGACCTTAGCAACTCTCTGAAGAGTCAATACTGCCTGTTTAGCAGGTTCCATCTCTTCAAGGATCTGTTCCAAATTTGGGGGACTCTTTCCCCATTCCCGCTCCTCTGAAAAGCACACCTTGTTTTGCTTTTACTCTTTAAAGTTTCTAGCATATTGGGTTTAGTCAGTTTAGATTATTATTGGCATGGCCAAAAAGTTAGTTTTATTTTTTCCATAAGATGGCTGTAGTAGCTCTCAGTTTTCTTTAACGTCATTCGAAACCATTTGGTTAGATTGTATTGTGACAGATGTCTTATCAATGTGCATTTAAAAAAACATCAAAATTGGTGAATTTTTGTGTAGCCATTTAATACTAAAGATGGAAAAATATGCAACATTTTTGGCATATTATGCTTTATGATTTCAAAAAAGGTAAAAACACAACCGAAAAGCAAAAAGAAGAAAAAAAGATTTTTTTGCAGTGTATAGGGAAGGTGCTGTGACTGACTGAACAGGTCAAAAGTGGTTTGAGAAGTTTTGTGCTGGAGATTTCTTGCTGGATATTTCTCCACAGTTTGGTAGACCAGTTAAAGTTAACAGTGATCAAATTGAGACGTTAACTGAGAACAATCAACATTATACCACGCAGGAGATAGCTGACATACTCAAAATATACAAATCAATAACGTTATTGATGACAATGACAAGTGTGTCTTTATGTCTTTTACTTTATGGCAAAAATAAAATGAACTTTCTGGCCAACCCAATAAAAACCACAGGAAGAACCACTGACTTGAACTAAATTCTGATACTAGGACAGCAAAATTCACTCAGACAAATAAATACAAAGTTATGGTTAACATGTTGAAAGAGGGACTCTAACATATTAAACACAAAGTACTAAATAAATTATCTTGCCTCATTTACATTCATCGCCTTAATCTATATTTTGTAGTGTGTAAGTTATTTATTTCATTGTACAGATCTCTCATGGAGCAAAGCCATAGTGTTGCCTAATAAAGGACCACAAACCTTTAACACTTTCAGACAGAAAAGGGGTTCCTTTTGTTTTTAATGTTAAAGCTTGTTGTTTTTCATGTTTGGCACATCAAAGGGACAATATTTCATGCCCAGGAGTGTTGTACGTTTCAAGCAAATATCTGTGCACTTACTGTGCTGCTTCCAGGAACAGCAAGGGAGCAGGGAGAGGTTCACTGCTCCTCTCTGATCGGATTCTCCTTCACTGCTTTCCATACTTGAGCTCATGAACATATTTTCCAGGATAAGAGAACATCGACTAATTTAACTCTAACATTACACAGGCTCATATTCCAAAATGAATTCAACAACTTTTCTAGCAAATTGCCTATTTTACCAAATCTCACCAATCCTGCAAGACTTGGCCCTCAGAGACATTCTTGAAAATGTACTCAGAAAGAACTGTACTCTCCCTTGGAAGTTTCATAAAGCCAGCTTTGCATGATCAAGTTTTCCTGGTGGCCTTTATATGAAAATTTCAGGAAGGAAAACAGGAGTGACAGGGCTTTGACAGCCTGGCTGTGTACAAGCAGAACAAGTGACAGGAGAAAAAATAATTTTATGAAAATGGCAACTGGACCATAGTTACAAGAATTTGTGTAAACTAGTTATTGTTTTGTCCAAATCTTAGCCATAAGAGTGACTTCTTAAAGAGTGAAACATTTTAAAAAGTAACCAAAATGGAAGCATATAAAAACTGAAGAAAAAGAGAGAAAGACTAAATGTGAAAAACGTTCATGGAACTGAAAGAAAAGTTATAGTTTACAGTGGTTTTTTACTAGTTTATCTTTATTGTTATTGTCTATGTGTTTACAACAAAGATAGGAAACATGTAGATTATAGAAGGTAAAAGAGAGATAAAAATGCTTATGCAGTTTCTTTGGAGGGACAAGAAAAACAGAAAAGGTTGAAGCTAGTTGCCCAGCGAAAGATGATTCTACTAATTCAATTGAGATAAACATCAATGTCTACAGTTACGTAAGTCCAAACTCCAGGAAATAAAGTTGCTGATATGATGTTTATATCTCCATGGTAAAATTCATACATTTTGGAATTGTATCAGGTGCAAAAAGACCAAGACATCTGAAACAATGATTTAAAATTAATAACAGATACCCACTTTGCTCTTCAGAAAGAATAAGTAAGGAAAATACAGTCATTTCCCACACATCACTATCAGATAGTATTATTGCCATTTTACAAGTGAGTGAATTAGGTGTTGATAGACTTAAATTTCACTTACAATCATGTTGCTCTGCATGTACAATTTAAACTCTTCCCTTTTCTGCAAGGTAATTCAAAATACACAAGCCTACCAATGAAAAAAAACAATAAACTTAAGCACTTTTTTAAAATTTAGGAATCAAAACCAGTATCAACTAAATTAAAATCAACGTTGTATGCTATAGTTTTCAATAAAACTCTTAATATAAAAAGGGTAGTGAGTTTTTTGTTTTTTTTTTAAGAGTATAAAATACTTCTTCCCTTTTGGAGCCATCGTGGAGGTGCCAGCGGTCAAAATAAAATTCAATCCCTTTGTGACTTTTGACCTGCGTAAGAACCATAAAAGGCATTTCAGTGCACCTTCCCACATTCGCAGGAAGATTATGTCTTCTCCTCTTTCCAAAGAGCTGAGACAAAAATACAAGGTTCCGTCATGCAGAGGAGGATTTAACGGCGGGCGCACAGGCCACGAGCCCTGGGCCCCGGCTTCTAAAGCATGAATTTTTATTTTCCCTGTCTCTCTTTTTTTTAAGGGGCCCAGTATTTTCTTCTGCACCGAGGGGGGTGGGGGGGGGATGCTCAACCAAACTTAATCGGCCTGCATCCATGGCCATCTGAAAGGATAATGAAGTCCAGGTTGTGTGAAGACATTACAAAGGGCAGCAAATTGACGAAGTAGTCCAGGTTTACAGGAAGAAATATGTCATCTACATTGAACGAGGGCAGCGGGAGAAAGCTAAGGGGACAGCTGTTTGTGTGGCATCCACCCCAGCAAGGTGGATATCACCAGACTAAAACTAGACAAAGACCGCGAAAAGATCCTTGAACGTAAAGCCAAATCTCGCCACGCAGGAAACGGAAAGGGCAAATACAAGGAAGAAATAATTGAGAAGGTGCAGGAGTAATGTGATCTTATATACAGCTTTCATTTAAAACTTGAAATGGAAAAAAAAAAGGTATAAAATGAATAGTGCATACTTCCATACAAAGTGTCTTGACATATTTCATAATCAAAGGCGTGATGGCACAGCTTCGTTTATGCTAATCCTACTGTTATGGGTAGTAGTGCCACTAGAACCACTACGCCTCCACCACTAAAAATATATTTGTGATATATTTATTGTGTATAAGTCCTTGTGATAAGTGGTTTATGTATTTTATCACATGATACTTTTAAATAACTCAAAAACTTAATTATCATTACTACCATTTTATAGGTAAGGATATTGAAATTCAGAGTTTAATAAATTCCTCAGAATACACAGGAAATAGATGCAATTCTTCTATTAGGAGTCAATTTAATCTTCCTACAAATTCCATGCTATTCAGTATCACTATTTGTGTGTGTGTGTGTGTGTATAAATATATCTATATATATATTTATTTATTTCTTGGACCACTGAAAATGCCTTTACATTTGCCATCCCTTTTCTCTGTGTTCCAAACTCAACATTTATACTATTCAAATGTCTTGTAGACTGTCATTTCTTTTTTTCTTGGCTTGTTCTGTCCGGCCCTGCCTTACCTCATTTTGTCTTGTCTATCCTTTCACAATTTTTAGTAGCATTCCATTTTACTAAGAAAAAGTATCTAGATTTTTAACTCTGATTGACAAAGGTCTACTAAAGCTGGTTTCTGCCTAACACTCATATTTTATCCTGCTACACTCTCCTACTCATCCCAGATAATACAAAAAATTCTGAGATATTTGTATATTTATATTTAAAATGAATGAATAAAAAATGACTCTTAGAAGTCTTCAAATAGTCCTCACCTGCACATTACTGTCCATTATAGATATTTTCTAGTTTTTCTTGGTGCTAACCTTAAACTTAGTACTTTTTACATACAAAAAAAGATAATCAACTGTATAAAATACTATGATAAATGTAAATATTTTGAAGATTTTTCAGGAATACATAGCAGTGTTCAAGATAACAGGTATATACGTGTATATATGCATGACATCTGTATCAGTAATACTTATTTCTATAAATGGAAACTTTACCATAATATTAATATAGCAGTTGTCTTTGAGAAATTTATACTAGATTTTTTTTGTTTTAATTAACTTTATTACATACTTTTTATGCAGTTGGGCACTATGTAGTAAGTTAAACAAAAGGTAAAAGAAATATCTAAACTGATTCACTGAAAAGAAAGTAAGTAATGCATACAATTCCTGAGGAAAATCACTTGTTAACGAGATTTCAGTATTGTATATTTAAATATGTTTTATAATTGTTAATAATATTAATTTTAAACTGTGTACTTAAATATATATTATAATTATTAGAGAAATCATAACTGAAAAAATTTGACCTTTTTAATCATGTAGTATACATTCTTGAAAATTTGCCATAAGATATTTAATGAAACTAAAACTTTAGTGTCATGATCTTCTTAGTGTACAACATGAAAATGTTTTGAAAATGTATTTGGAAAAAACAATGTCTAAACATGTTTATAATATTACAAATGTTTACTGTTAGTACATGTATTGAAGATGCTTATTAGTTAGGTTATTTGCTTAAGCTTATGTTTTGTTCCAGATATTTGTTTTTGCTTTACAGCTCCATAATTTATGACATAGGTTTTATCACAATGAACCCATAGTGTTGTATATGTTAATTGGGCTTATAAGTTATCTTTGTGATACACGTCTTTAAAATAATGGTGATGGGTCTCTTCCATATGTTGTGCTACTATACTGAACTGTTACTCTTCTATGAAGGGCACTCAGAAAAAAGAGTTTGCAACTTACTAACATCATATTTATTTTTTTAATGGCAGGTAACAAGTTCCTGTTATAAAATGAAGCTCTTAAAATCCAAAATTCACACTGCTTATTACTTTTTAAAAAAATAAATAGAATAGGATGGCAATATAACATGATTCTTCAAATATTAAAAAATAAATATGTAAAATATTCAGCTATTATAATTTTGCTTAATGAAAGGTTGTCTTTTTTAAAAAGATTTTACTTATTTATTTTTAGAGAGGGGTAAAGGACTGAAAAAGAGAGGGAAAGAAACATCAATGTGTGGTTACCTCTTGCGTGACCCTGACCTGCAACCCAGGCATGTGCCCTGGACTGGGAATTGAACTGGAGACACTTTGGTTCACCGGCCAGCACTCAGTCCACTGAAAGGTGGTCTTAATCCTTGATGCTTAGTGGAATCCACCATTGTATTTAAATTTCATTGAAATCAAATAAGTCTCCTGAAAATATGAAAATTAAGCAGACTTATTAAAGAAAATATAAAGTTTTTCCTTTGAACAATTACCTTTTTAAAAAAAAATAAAGTGTATATAAAGAAAGATGGTACAGGATATAAGGGTGATAAAAAAATCAATATCTCAGAATAAATTGTATGAAATTGTGAAGCTATTAAAAGATAGTTATCTGGGTTGAATTGTGTTGAAAATATAGCTTTCTATTTTGTATAAATAATATTTATTCATTAACTTTTCTTTTTTTCCTCTTTATTAATTTGTTTCCTAGAGTTTCAGTGGTGAATGGGGGAATTTAAATGTGAGACTATATACTATATTTTTTAGACAATTTTCCTATTACACTGAAAAATAATATAATTTGCTTACATTTTTGCAATACAGATAGTATCAGAAAATGAAAAGTTAACCTTCTTTTCTTCTTTTTTTCCTTTCTTCCTTTTTTCTTGTGTTCTCTGCATCCTGCATATTCCCATCCAAAAGACCCTGAGATCCTGGGCCCAAATAAGCGATCTCCTTCACACCTGATAGGAAAATTCAGAGGGATATCCGGGTCCCATGCCAAAGAGGTGAGCAGAAGGAATAATGACAGAGACATAATTATTGGTATTAAAGTAGCTGTATAAATGAATGCTGATATAAACTATACTTAGAAATATGTATTTCTTACCTCTGTTCAGTAAGAAGGCCTAGGATAAATAGCACTGTATTAACATAGAGCATACACCAAATATACAGATTTTGGGTTCTACATATATTAATCACTGCAAGGTTCCAGGGCTCTTATTGTAGGGCTGAGAGAGAGAAAGTATGAGATAAGCCTGGAACATTTTGTTGTACTGGTAATTTATAAAGTACTCAAATTAAGATAGGGAAATGCCTAAAGGACCCAGAAGCCATTTGAAGGAACTCCCACTGGCTAAAACTGGGACAATTTGAATATCAAAGGAATAATGATATTAACAGATTATAACCCATTACATAAAATAAGCTGTGTGCCTACACTGATACAGATAAATAAAATAATATATAACCTAGGAAAATAGAAAGCTCTACCCAACACTGCAATGCCCACTACTATGTATAAAGGAAGAATGGAAATTTTTCAAATCACTCTTGGCAACCTTCAGAGTAATGTTTAATTAGAAAAGTTTCATGAATGGATACTAAAACTACTGTGAATGTATTTGATGAGGAATAAGGTATTACTTAGACTCAACATATCTTCCCATGAAGCATATATTCATTAAAATAGGGGAAAAGCAATTTTATAATGGTAAACCTAGGAGATATCACCTTAATCAAATGATCAAAATTAATAGAAAGAGTGATGAGATTCAATACAATGTAATGAGAGGAACACATCATTACTTATGTAATATTCCTACTCAAATTTCATAGTCTGAATCTGTGTATAAAGAATGCCAGACAAACCCAAATTGAAGGACTTTTTATAGAATGTTTGCAAGTGAATGAAAGATTTGAGAAACTTCCAGATTAAAGGGTACTAAACATGCAAGACAGAAAATCTTCATGTGCTATTGAATTCAGTTATTTCACTATAAAAGAAATGATTAAAATGTGAACAAAGTTTATGGATTAGATTGTTGTAAAGCATCATTCTCTGTTAGCTGATTTTGACATTTGCACTCCAGTTGTATCGGATAGCATTCTGGTTTGTAGAATATGTGCACCTGAAGTATTCAGGCAGTAGCAGAGCATCTGAAATTTAGTCTCACATAAAAAAAAAAAAATGTGGATGTTTCTTCCAACTCTGTAGCTATATTATTTGTGTCCCAACTGATACAAATTGGGAATCTGAGGTATCTTTGCATTACCATTAGAGCCAACCCTAACATTTTTAGGAAAAATAATTCCTCTGAATAATATATTTAATTGGTCATTTTACACAATTAATAAGTCAAAACTTAGCAATCAGATACCCTTTTGTTTATGCAAGTGTAGACTATTATGCAGAGAAGTCATTGTAATAACTTTAAAAACTCTTTCAGAATTAATGGCAAGATATAAGAAGCAGTAACAATCAATTGCCCCCACAATTCAAGTAATTCAGACCATAAAACTCTAGACTGCAAAGAAATCAAAATATGATGCATAGGTTTTTATGATTAAGCCTTTAAAACTGTTAACTTAGCATTGAAAAGGGTTTATTCATTAAATTTAAAAATATTTGTAGTATAAATGAATTAAACTATTTAATCATAAAATTAATTGCATGTCATTGTATCACTACATGGGTCAATTACATTAATTTTCAATCTGTAACACAGCGGATGTTAGAGTGACATTACATAGAATTTACTTCTCCTATGCATGTTACCACTGACAACTCTTAGTAAGCTATTTTGCAAATGTGGTACTATTTGGAAAGAAGCTGTGCGTTTATTTAATTTACAACCATCTCTTCATTATTCAGCAATGACTGCAGTCTATGAATTATCCAGGCTTCTTTTTAATCCATCTTCTGCTTCCTATTGCCAGCTCTTTGCAAAGGTTTCTTGTCTTCTTCCCTATGGAGGCTCTTCTATACTTACTTCATCATTAATCTCTCCCATTTTCCTCTTTTGCTCTTCCCTTAAGGAAATCCACTCTGTAATTGCACAAAGAAAACTTCTTTAGTTCTGAGGTGCTAATATTTGTTACAATCTTATTAGGATAATGTATTTGTCTATTTTTAATTTATTTTTTGAGTTATATCAAATTTTTTATATGCTTGCATACACATTTAGAATTACTATATAGTACTGCAAATTGACTCATTAATATGAAATGCCCATGTATATCTCTAGTAATTCTTCTTACAGTGTACCTTGTCTCAAAGCAGAGGAACCCCAGCTTTCTTTTGATTAATGTTTACAAGTCCCATCTTTCTCCAAAATTTAATTTCAATCTCTCTTCATCTTCATATTTAAGATGTATCTCTTTTAGACAATAATTCTTTAATCCAGTCTTTTTGGTTTAAAAAAAATTTTTATTTAATATTTATTGTATTTTTTCTTCCATTACCATTTAATTTAATCCAAATTTAAATGAAATGTGTTTTGCATCCTGCTGACTGAGGACAAGTGAATCATCCATATGATTCACTAAACAAAACAAAAAAACACATACTGTTTGGAGAGCATGTTTTTGTGAGATAAAAATGAATGAATATGTCGATACCTGTTCAAATAATATTGGCTCTAGTGACAGGGAATTTTGATTTCTGTTTTTTAAATTGTTGTTCAGTTACAGTTGCCCCGCTTTTTCCCCATGCTCTCCCCTGCCCCAGCCCCCACCCACCCTGCTCCCACAGTCAGTCCCCACCACATTGCCTGTGCCTATGAGTCCTCTACTCATGTGCCTTGACTTGCCCCTTCCCCTTCTTTCCTCCGTTATCCCCCTCCCTCCTCCCCTCTGGTCACTGTCAGTTTGTTCTTTATTTCTGTGTCTCTGGTTCTATTTTGCTTGCTTGTTTTTTTTTTGTTTGTTTTTTTTTGTTTATTAGGTTCTACTTATAGGTGAGATCATATGGTATTTGTCTTTCACCACCTGGCTTATTTCACTTAGCATAATGCTCTCCAGTTCCATCCATGCTGTTGTGAAGGTAGGAGTTCCTTCTTTCTGCTGTGTAGTATTCCACTGTGTAAATGTACCATAGTTTTCTGATCCACTCATTTACTAATGGGCACTTAGGCTCTTTCTGGTACTTGGCTATTGTGAATAATGCTGCTGTGAACATTGGGGTGCATAGGTTCTTTTGAATTGGTGGTCGGGATTCTTAGGGTATAATCACAGAAGAGGGATCACTGGATCAAAAGAAAGTTCCATCTTTAGTTTTTTGAGGAAATTCTATACTGTTCTCCACAGTGGCTGCACCAGTCTGCATTCCCACCAACAGTGCACTAGGGTTCCCCTTTCTCCACATCCTCACTAGCACTTGTTGTTTGTTGATTTGTTTATCATGGCCATTCTGACTGGTGTGAAGTAATATCTCATTGCGGTTTTAATTTGCATCTCTCTGATGGCTAGTGGTGCTGAGCACTTTTTTGTGTTGATGGGCCCTCTGTATGTCCTCTTTGGAGAAGTGTCTGTTCAGGTCCTTTGCCCATTTTTAACTGGACTGTTTGTCTTCCTAGAGTGGAGTCATGTGAGTTATTTATATATTTTTGAGATCAAAACCTTGTCCGAGGTATCATTGGCAAATATGTTTTCCCATACGGTTGGTTTCTTTTTTCATTTTGCTGATGTTTTCTTTAGCCATGGAGAAGCTTTTCAGTTTGATGTAGTCCCATTTGTTTATTCTTTCCTTTATATCCCTTGCCCTAGGGGATGTATTGGTGAAAATACTGCTGCGTGGGACATCTCAAATTTTCCTGCCTATGTTCTCCTCTAGAACTTTCATGGTGTCACAACTTATATTTAAGCCTTTTATCCATCTTGAGTTTATTTTGCAGCATGATGAGAGTTGGTGGCCGAATTTCACTTTTTTCATGTACTTGTCCAGATCTCCCAAGGCCATTTATTGATGAGGCTATTTTTATTCCTTTTAATGTTCCTGCCCGCTTTGTCAAATATTAATTGACTGTGTTGTCATGGATTTATTTCTGGGCTCTCTATTCTGTTCTACTGGTTTATTTGTCTGTTCTTATGTCAGTACCAAACTGTTTTGATTACAGTGGCCTTGTAATATAGTTTGATATTAGGTATTGTGATCCCTCCTACTTTGCTCTTCCTTCTCAAAATTGCTGATGGATCTATATAAATTTTTGAAATATTTGGTCTATATCTGTGAAATATGTCATTGATATTTTGATGGAGATTACATTGCATCTATAGATTACTTTGCATAGTATGGACATAAATAATATGACAGACAAAAACCACTTGATCATATCACTAGATGGAGAAAAAGCATTTGATAAAGTGCAGCATTGATTTATGATAAAAACACTGAGAAAAGTAAGAGTAGAGGGAGCATACCTCAACATAATAAAGGCCATGTCTGAGAAACCTACTGCCAACTCCATATTCAATGGGCAAAAACTAAAAGCTTTTCCCCTAAGATCAGGTACAAGACAAGGGTATCTGCTTTCACCACTTTCTTCTCTTTCTTATTACTATGTGCCCTTAGTTGCCTTCCCTCTACCAGAGAGGCCTGGGTGAATTCTGAAGAGTGAGATTCTGTGAGTTGGCCCTTTAGAATAGCATGTGGGTTTCTAGCAGACTGCCTCCTTTCCCTGATGGACAGAGTCCCTACCGATTTTCACTGCCAGATGCTCTGGCATCTGATTTTTACTTCCAGGTCTTTGTGCTCTGGGTTGGAGTCCATGGAGTAAGATTCAGACCCATGTTCCCCCGGGGGGACTTTTGAAGCCACAATAGCTCTTTGACTTCTGAACCACCACATGTGGGTGTAGGGGACAGCCCTCTTTGTGCCTCTACCTTTCTTAACAATCTCTATGTTGCTTCTTCTATAAATCCTTGGATATAATTCTCCTTTTCAACTGTCTTTCAGTTGATCATTCAGGTTGTTTGCTCTATAATTTGACTGTAAATCTGGCTTGGCTCTGGGAAAAAGTGAGTGTAGCTTCCACATATTCCGTAGCCATCTTGAAACTCCCAAAATTTGATTTCTTTTAAATAGTAGTGAAACATTTAGTAATTTAATATAAGTTTTTATGAATATGTATATTACTGTGAAAATTGTCAGGGGAAATACATTTGTGCCACAGAGACAAGTTCAGAACTATTGTAGCAGAATCAAGAGTTGTCTATTCAGTTAATGCACAGTCACAATGATTGTGATCATTATTAGTAACGTGAAAGTAGGACAGCAAAAGTGATCAACATATTCATGCAGATACAAAGGAAGTGGAAGAAGGGATATAATATACATATAGATTTTTAAAATTCAGTGACTTGGGCAAAAGGATGGTTTTGAAGATGGTAAACAAAATATATTCAATTCAGTTTTAGTTTGATTATTGTTGACTGTGGGCCTGCCAAAAACAAACAAACAAACAAAAAGTGTAGCTCAAGGAAAGTTAAATTTATTAGATTACCTACAATAAGGTAGTATACCTCCTTCATGCTGAAGGAAGACTCACCATTGCCTCAAATTAAAGAAATGAAAGAAGGATGTTTGTAAGCTTTTTTTTTTTTTTTAAAGATTCTGGGCTGTGGGATTTTAAGGTGATTCTTAGATGGGAAAAAATCTGGGTAAAGTATGAGTATAATCTATGGTAAATTGCTTTAGACTGGTGGATTTAGAGAAGAAAATTCAATGAACAGGTTGTTACAACGTAAATGTTTAGTTCATTCATACAGTTAATGTAGCTCACTAGATGTATTTTTATTATTTTAATGCTCCTTTATCCCAGGTGGGTTCTGTCCTCTGGCAAAAAAACAAACAAACAAAAAACAATAAGTATTATTAGTAGCAAATATACAGATTAAAAAACAAACACAAATAAGTAAGCAAAAAGCCTGCACATTAATTATTTTAGAAGACAAACGCCTTCTGTTATAAGACCTGATATTTATTCTCTAAACAGCTAAGTTTGTCTTCTAGTGTTGAAGAGAGATGTCCTAAAACTAAAAGAAGCTATGTGTAAACCTGGAAAGTGATACCTGAGTCTTAGTGTATGTGTATGCTGTTTCATAATGAAAAAAACCTGGATTCCAACATACCTTCTGAGATTTTGAAGAGTGAATAACCCTTAGGACAAAACTAAACCTTGGTGACCTTCCCAATGAACCCTGCACCATCTGTATACTACTTATTATTCATTCACAATATCCTTCTTGCACATTTATCATGTTGAAAGGGATTTAATAAAGATTTAAACTAATTTATTTGAAATAGTTTTTCATTTACCACAGATATTTTTAGTACCTGGGAGATATTGATAAGGATAGGACATGCAAAAGACCCTTTGTTGTATCTCTTATGGGACTCTGGGGGCTGGAAGGCTGGGTGAATTCAGTCTACTACTTGGTACTCTGCTCTTTTGTATTAAAGTTTGCTCAGCCTTCATCATCATCAACATCATCTTCATCATCCTTTGTAAGTGTTGTCTTCTTGTTTTTGCCACTGATAAGGCCCTTCAAGGCGAGGAAAGAATACAAGAATTAGATTGGGGGAGTTTACTTGTGTTTTCATTTCTCATTATTAGAATGCAATAGACCAGCGCTAGTAGAAAACCTCACACCAAACCGATGCCCCACGTGTATAGGTGCCCATAATCCTAATTTGAATACTTTGTGTCATTTCACTAGAAAAATGTATAGTTAAAATAGAAAATTTCAGTAAGTTTTTACATAAACACGTTATGTTCATTAGAGAAGTGCCTTAGGACAAAAGTGGTGAAAAACCCTGGTGAGAAATTTTTATACCCATATTTATCAAAGATAGGCAACTTAAGAGAAAGATTACTTTTCTCAAATAAACTCTAATAATTATCCTCTGTGAGAGTCAGGATGTGTGTGTGTGTGCACGTGCAGGTTTCAAAACAGGTTTTCTGCACATAATCATCCTCTCTTGCAGAGGGAAGATAATTAGCTTCCAACAATGAAAATTCTATTTTTGTCTACAGTAAGCTCCCTCTTCATTTTCCTGTGTGTGTCAGTGTTTGTGTGCATGTATGTTCTTTTTCCATTCTATTTCCTGTCTCATTTGATATTTTGAATATTTATTAATCGAATTTTGTTCTCTACTTTTGCAATTTAAGAATATATAGTCTAGATATATGTTTAGAAGTTTCTTAAAGAATTGAGGCAAAATTCTACTGCTTTTATTTTTCTAAAAATATTTCTATGTTCAAAAATTCTTTAGCTGATAATGTAAATGAGTAATAACACGTTCACCAGTTACTAGATGAGAAAAAGAGCTTTTTGTTCTCTATAAGAACAGTACTTCTAAACATAATTTAAAGTCATTGCACTTTAGTTATGTACAGATATAAATTATATTAGTAAAAAGTTTGCGACTATTCTGGGTAAACATATAAATCTTTGCACAAATTAGTATTATTTCATTATATTGATTTAAAGATTGCTGTCTTCTTCTATACTTTTTATGTAAAATTAATGTCAACATGATATTATAGTGTATGCAATATTAACAGTAAACACTGCATTTAACTTTAATAAATTTCCTACATTGATTTTGAGGGCCAAATGATTTTTTTGTTTTCACACATGTTTAAAGTTTTGACTATAAAAATTTTTGTTTAAATCTTGTGAAAATAGATGTCTTTTAAAAAAGGTTAACCTTATAAATAAATTCTTCAGACATTAAAATAAGAGGTTAATGCACTAATTTAAATTATAATTTCCATTTTTAATTAATTTTAAAACAAAGTATCTGAACATTTTCAAGGAAAAAGCTATAAACTTTAGTGATTTTATTTTTATTTACATTAATCACTACTAAAATACTTTATAATAAATATTGTGAAATATACAAAG